>JASJOG010000019.1:857500-1147500 GCA_030142905.1 Heliopora coerulea | reverse complement strand
GTCTTGGAGAGGAAAGGGTTAACCGACTGTCGCGAATGCTGATAGATAGCGCACTTATCCGCAACAAAATCACAAGATTATATCTCTTGGCTTTCACTTCATTCTCCCAAAGTCTCAAAGACCACGCTTTCTCGTTCAACTAGACTTCAAGATGCTGTCCCTCATTCTCGTGCAAGATATATCACGTGCCATGCAAAAACGAAACAATATAAGAATAACTCATTAAAGGTTCAAAGTTCGCACAATTTCCAGTACGAATTCAAAGCAGCGTTGAACCAACGCTTTCACAAACTCACATTTGTCGGTCCGTGATCGCAACATGGTCATGTTTCGTCATTGCCGTAAGGCCTGTTTGAACGATCTTGACATGTCACTCAACAAATGTTGGGCAAATGTCGCAGCCAAAACTGAAACGGTTTAAACGAGCCTTTCAGACCAAACCAAGCACCTCGTTTACTTACGAGTTCTTCTTTCTCTTGAGCCTCGTTCTGAAGCAGCATTTCCATCCTCACTTTTTCCTCTTCCACTTCCCGTCTCTTCTCTTCCAGTTTCTTGGCTTCTTCTTCGGCCTCAAGACGTTTCCTCTCAAGTTCCTCAGCGGCCGCAGCCGATTTAGCCAGAGCTGCCAATGAGAGAAAGGACATGGTGAATTATTAGATACATACACTTTCAGCTTTGTTAAGAACAACGAGGGTCCTTTCGAGTCCGCCGCCTCAACATTAAACTCTAAATTTAGAGACCGGAACGATATCTCGTACCAGGCCTTACGATTGAATGAAGCCGACATGGGGGCAGCCATGTAGGTCAAAAACACGCGTGGGGAAAAAGTCGTACTGAACCTTTACTTTTCACTGACTGGTAATTTTGACAAACATGCAGTCCTACCGACATTGTCCTCTACTTACTAAGGATAAAAAGAAAACTGCCAAAAAATCCCAAATTTAGGCTAAGTTTTTCGCGTGTTTTATCGCGTGGGAGACTGAGATGACCTGCAAATTGACCTACATGTTAGTCTCCATGTTTGCTTCAAAATACAGTTTGCAGGTATCGTTCCAGTCCTTTTACAGTTCAATGGGCTTCAACTGACTACGAACAATATCATATCTCCTCCTTTCAGCCTAAAAACTATAGTCGAAAGTTTAGAATGTAAAAAAAGTCTTTATGCATGGTAAGTCCGGAAAGTCTTCCCCAAGGGGCCTACAGCGTAATTAATGTCTATCAAATATGTAAGTCTTTGGCTTGGGGTTGCTTTCACGAAAAAATGACTCCAATTTTCACTTTGTTGACCACAATATTTTGGGGAAACTTTGCCACACAATATTTACCGTAAGCCCGCTGTCCAGTTATGACGAAGATCAGTGGTTGGCAGTCGGGGAAGCAGGCTACCTTTCGGACTTGGTTTCCTACCCTCAACCCAATGGCCTTCCCTAGCAGCGTTTAGTTACCTAGAGAATAATCTCGTCTTGTTAACACATCGACATTTGCTGAGCCACGAGTAACTTGCACAATCAGCATGGACACTGAAACAATGTGAACCCATCTTCACGATTCAAGCTCTGCTCACAGTCCCCCACTTTTGTTAACGTTCGAAGAAGACTTAAATCTCTGTCACCACCGCCGGCTAACGGGATTCGATATCACTCAACCTACCCTCCTGAGCTTTCTTTGCGTCTTCTTCAAACTTCATGAGCCTTTCTTCAAGCTTTTTCTTCTGTAACTCAGCCTCTTCGCGTTCTTGTTTGACACGTAAAATGGTTTGTCTACAAGAAAACCGAGAGTTTTAACCGACACTACGGGAACGACAACGATGTCTCCTGAAAACAGAATGAAGGCGACAAGGAAATGAATAATATTTAATCCTTACGCTTTAGCGTCGAATTAAAGCGCGTGTAATTGACGGTGTAACTTTTGGTCAAAAGTTTACTATCTAACAGAGGATAGCCTTCCACGTTCTAAGTGTCAATATTCTGGCGGGAAATCTAAAACTGCTCTCGTTAAGTCCAATGTAGGACAACGAAGACGTCAAGTATATTCACTGGAACTAGAAATTTCTGACAGAAAGTGAAGTGCCGCGATTACGAACAGATGAATACAAACGAGTGTTTATGTTTTACAAATAGAGGGGAGTCCAATGGTAAATTAGGAACTTGCAATGACGCCGGGATCCGGAGTTTCGAAACAGCTTGGAAAACAGAAAGTGCAGTTAAAGTAATTTTCTCTTTTTAATCAGAGATGTGATAAGTCTTGCATGTTCAACGAAACCAAAGAAACCGAATGCATCACTCTTTGACGTCGTGCGCCCCCGCTCAGGATGCTGGTAGACAGGACAAGATCACGTACGTCCGTATTCACAAACCAAAACCAACCAAGTGAATCAAGCAAACCTCTGACTGCAAAATTAGGTTGAGCTCGCTTCGCCCGCAGCAATAATTATTCCTGAAACTATAGTTCTGTGAGGGTATGAAAATGGAATTTCATTCTTTATGAAGACACTTCATCAGCGATCAAGTTCGTCGGGCAAGACTAGCCGATTTATGTGAACTGGTGATAACTGCAAGTTAAACTGGCCGGTGAGTGGGGTCGGAATGCCACACAAAGTATCGGCAGTCTCCGCTGAAATTGGTTAGCTGCAAGGTACGCTTTCACCATGTCAACCATCTAGGACACTCTTTCTCGTCCTTATACCCACGTTATTTGGCAGGAGATTGAAGACATACCTCTCCATCTGTTTGTTGTGTTTCTCTTCGCGTGCTTGTGCTTTCATCTGCTGGACCTCAATGGTATCTGGCTTGCGTCTCCTCATGTACAGCTCGTGGTTCCCCATGCACAGCGCCAAGATCCTCTTGTTGGTTCGAAGACGTGGGGCATAGAAAATAAAATCCTACACAAGATCCATGTAATTGACCACATCAGCAGATGATCTCAATTTTAAAAGTTTATCCAGTGAAACATGCCTCAGAGCCGTTCGACTCGCCTTTCATCACTAAATCCTACGGTTTTCCCGTTACTTCCCACTCCTAAAGATAATCTAAGAGCCCTGATAGAAGACAGATGTTCGTTCGAGCCAGTAGCGCAAAAAAACAGTCAACGCTCCTCGTGGATTCGAAAGTTTTTTAAATTTTATGACTCCTCATGATCAAACATACTTATTCCCTTCAAAGTGGTACTGTTAAAGTGCATATCAAGTGAAAATTAAACTTTAGTTAAGTAATTACGTGGGATTATGTACTTGGGTGACGAACAAGGACATATATTAGCGCAACTCCAAAATTAAACTTGTCTTGTATAAAAGAACTACCTCTTAGGGCTACTTCATCGGAGAGTTTAAGCATTAACACTTTCCAAACGGCGGCTGTGCTGTAGCAATATAACCTGGCTGACGCCAGACCATTTTAATTTAAAGGGTTCGTTTATAGTTCTATTAGCGTGGTCCGACTTCTATACTTAACCTATTGTTATCAAACAACGATGAATCTGAACATGGTTAAAAACAAGGTATTGACATATTAGATCATCGATGAACGTTCGTCAAACCCTAATCTCAGAAAAACGATTTGTGAGTCCCAGACGGGGATCGATCCCGCAATCTTCTGACGGCCGGATTTGCTATTTGCGAAACTAGACATAATTAGCTGTTTACTAAACTAAACTAGACGTCTATGACCTAGGATCAGTCTCGTGCTCTTTCAACTCCCCTGAGTCCATTCACAGCTCAACTGAGCACGCTAAAGTATGAACCTTTCATAAATACATCATAATTACATCAAAAATATAACCATCCATGCAACTGCGGCAAATATTCCCGAAATCAAAAAGGCTGTTACTTACTGGAGCCTTCTTGTCAATTGGTTTAATCACAAATTTCTTATCATTGAAAGAAATATTCCTGATGTCGCTCCAAGGAAAACCGATCTTTGGAGTCAATCTGCAAGAGAAGAACCACAAGCACATTTATATCTACCTTTTCCATACAAGATGTCTCCCCATGACAAATAAAACCGACTGTCTCCCCTTGACAAGTAAAAGCATACTATAGGAAAAACCTCACGACGTAGCCAAAGCTCCCTCACGCTGCATTAAATAAACCTTCATAGAAATGTTGTGTTTGGAAACTGTAACATCGGTAGAAGGTACAAACAAATACTAACTTGTCATCTTTTTCGTAAACGTTAAGACCCAAGGCGTCTACACCAAGCCACAAGCTAGTTCCCTTCTTGTTCTTGATCTCGAAGTAACTTACGCCATACATTTCTAAATCCTGAGCAATCTTGAGGTATTCAGTCATGGCATCTTCCCTAACAACGGCAATGAAAAAAACTAGATTATAAGACAACATAAAATAGAGTGCAGTGTTAGCAGTTTCTTATGAGTAGAGAAGAGTTAAAGATTGTACTGAAGGTGAAAAGCGAGCTTCTCGCCTTCGTGTTTTCTTTTGGAAGTAAACAAACTGTAAAACTCTTCTTTGAAAGGACTGTTCAATTGCTTATACAACACAGTTTAAAGACAAAGAGTTAGAAAAGTAACTTGTTCGCTTGCATTAAACTTACGAGCTTTATCAAAATTACGTTCAAGTTGACATACTTGGAGACATCTTTGTGTTCTTTCCACCATTTCACGATTCTTTCTTCCCATTCTTCTTTGGACATTTTATGTTGCTCATACACACTAAATACAAGACGAAATGGGACTTCAACAATGCCATGAATTAAAACACATATCCAAAGCCAAAAAGCTCTGAACACCAAGTCAATAAAGATTTTCTAAGAGTTCTTTACAAGCAGATTTCAAGATGTTAGCTTAAGATACAGAGGGACAGAAACTAGGTCTGCTGTGGAAAGGATTCTTCAGATCACCACTTACAACTGAGCATACCAAAATTTACCGGTCAGCGTTCCTACCTGAGTAGGTAGAGTTTTTCTAGCTCTATAAATAAGTTAGTTTTTGCATACTGTATAATTATTAATAATTCAAGTTTTATTTCTTATATAGTTTCTACAATATGAAATCTATGTAACAACTGATATGTGTTTTTAGAGCATGAATAAAGACTTCTGTTTATTTTTGTGTTTACATTTTATTCATCTGTTTACCCGTCTATTTATTTATTCATTTATTTGATTGTTTAGTTTTCTTCTTCCTTTATTTCTTCCTTCCTTCTTTCTTTCTTTCTTTCCTTTCTTTCTTTCTCCCCTTCTTACTTTCTCTCCTTCCTTTCTTCTTTCTTTCCTTCCTTTCTTCTTTCTTTCCTTCCTTTCTTCTTTCTTTCCTTCCTTTCTTCTTTCTTTCCTTCCTTTCTTCTTTCTTTCTTTCCTTTTTTCTTTCTTTCTTTCTTTCCTTCATTTCTTTCTTTTTTTCTTTCTTCCTTTCTTCCTTTCTTTCTTCCTTCCTTCCTTCCTTCCTTCCTTCCTTTCTTTCTTTCTTCCTTCCTTTCTTTCTTTCTTTCTTTCTTTCTTCCTTCCTTCCTTCCTTCCTTCCTTCCTTCCTTCCTTCCTTCCTTCCTTCCTTCCTTCCTTCCTTCCTTCCTTCCTTCCTTCCTTCTTTCCTTCCTTCCTTCCTTCTATACTTATTAACCCATTAAGGGGCAAGGGGAGAGTAGTATTTTACTCTGGCTAATGCCAGATGATTTTACTCATGACACAGACAAGCCTTGGCCATTAAAGAGTTAAATACCATCTCCTTAGCCAATTAAGAAGCCAGGGCACATGTTGGTATTTTACTTTGGGTAATGTTAGATGAACTTACTTGCCACAGGGATGAACCCTGGGCATTAAAGAGTTAATTTCAATTATTATTCATTAGTGAATTCCAGAGTGGGTAATTTGACTAATCATGTTTGTGCAATGAAGTATAAAACATGCAAGAATTGGCATAATTCATTCATGTATTTTTGCATTTGTATAGGGAACCATTGCTTAATCAGTGACAAAATAAACTACAATATCAGTAGTTTGAATATTCATACATCCTTCCCTGGATCCCAGAACAATTGTACAAGAATATCTTCCCACTTTCAGTTCTGAAGTTTACATACCAGTAGCACGGACGTTTAACAAGAGATCATGGCTAACTTCCTTTCCAAAGAAAGCATCAAACTTGAACTGGAGGAATGTAATATATCTCACAAATGACCCAAATCTGTGTTATCTTTTACCAGGGCCCTTCATTCCTAACTACAAGTAATTGAAAGTGCTCTGGAAGAGAAAACTTCTTTTTGTAGTGATGTTCTTGTTTAACTTAGCATCCCCTTTTCCAGTAAAATCATCTGACATCAGCCACAGTAAAATTATAGTTAATACAACAACATCAATACACTTTGTGTGTGTTGCTTACCGATGTGGAAGAAGTCTATCACTGGCCAGAAATCCTGGCTTGTAAGAGCTATCTGCCTGGTCACTATACTTGGCTTGGCACTAAAAGGTTGAAAAAGAATGTCACCTGAAAACCACTTTCCAAAAAGGATCAACTTTGTTACCTCTGCATCCTGCACTATTATTACACAAAAGGAATTGTGAGATACTTTACATCTTTACCTATGCAACTACATGGGTATGCAAAGGTGCATCACAAGCCATTTGATACTGGACTAGAAAGGTGACAAGAACTCTGCTGAAAATGTGTTTCTTCTACAACTGTTGGCAGCAAATAACAGTTTTCTCCAAATATGTAGAAAAAGATTTTTCAACTGCTTAGAATCTGATTCACATCTCATAGAAACAAAACACCCATGTACTTGAAATTTTTCCCTGTCATCCCCTATACTCAGAAACACCTTGTTAGAATACCATGTGGGTGACAAACAGTGCATGTGTTTCAGTACTTACAGCATATGAAGCAAGGAGCACTGCAGTTTCTGGAGGGCAGTAAACTTCATCAGTAAGTATGCAATCTTTCACTTGCAAGAAAAACAATCTCTGTAAAATGCATACATAAATAAACAAAGCAATCATAAGGTATATGTGAAACATTACATGTAGTTACTAAATATGGGTTGCAATTCATTATGGGGGAATTTCCAGAGCATAAAGGCTTTCTGAAACTAACATAAAACAGGAGCTTTTTACAGTCTGTCATGCATGAATTCAGATATTTTCAATGTTTCCCGTTCCAAATATGATTGGGCAACTCTCACATATAAGCAAGTTCTTAATCACTTAACTGCATAAAACTTAAACATTTTGTTCCCAGTTGATCTACCAAGTCAACTGCAGTGTGACTGACCTATTGACTGCTCATACATTGATGTTGTCAGTATGCAGGCTGGCAAAACAAATTTTCAAAGGGTGAAGAATGGTAAAATTAAATTCAGCCGACAAAGATAGTTTTGACAAACAATGTGGGTAATGAACAATACTGTTGGGAGAGCCCTTTGAATACACACAGTCATGGTCTTACTTTTAACCCTTTCAAATTCTCCAAGTGCTCCAGGATAAATATTACTTTGGATTTGACGACTTACCATCAAAGAAATTTACTGACTGACAAACTGCACGTATTTTGTGCTAGTGAAAAAAAGCAACTCCTCACCTCCAATAAACTCTAAGTGGGGAAACATGAATTGGTGTTTTTTTTAAGTCTTTCCCATATTATACAAACCTGAGTGACCTCTTGAATAAGTTCTTCACTGACATCTTCTGGGAAAAACTTAGCACGGAACTTAAACTGAAGTGGGGTTTCTTTTTTAACATCTTGCCCTAAAACCTACAGAGGATGATAAGGATTAACTGTGAGACTACAAGGATTCATTGCGGTTTAGAGAACAGGCTTTTTGTAGTTCTATTCCTGGTGCACTTTATTTCACTGTTCACAGGAAATTTTGGGGTCATCCTCAACTTTAAATTTTGTTAATTTTTTTGGGTCAAACATTTTTATACTTACTGGTAATACTTCACCAGCAACTGCAGATTTGTACACATGTATGATTGCTGAGTAAAACAATCATCTGATTAAAAGATTAATCTTCTATGCATCTACTCTATTGAAGATTTAACTTATTCAAATTTCAGAGCAGAGCTGTATGAAGAATCCTCATTAATTCCACAATTAATGAACATTGTTGCAATGTATTGTCTGCTGAGCAGTAAAAATGTTTTTCAAAATTGTTTCTGGAAAATCATAGGCAATAGACTCACAGTTTTTAAGATGGACTTTTCCCCCCACATTTTTAAACCAGCTGATCTGCTTCTAAACCAGTGCTGTAGCCACAGGGCAGGCAAGGTGGGCAACTTGCCTTCCCAGGAAAATGGTTCAGCAACAATTAGAAAGAACAGAAAGACAGAAAGAACAAACTGATGAATTGAGAGAGAATGAGGAAAGGCATTTATGAAGGATAAGATTTACCAATTTAGGAAGATATTAAATGGCTTTAGAAAGTTAGGAAGAAATGGATTTAGTAGGGATGAGTATTTGGAAGAAGAGATTTAGGAAGGAAAGCAAGTTCTTTAGGAAGGAAATAATTTAGGAAGAAAATAACTTAGGAAGGACTCAGTGATTTTTTGAGGAAGGGTTAAGGAAGTTACTTCAAAAGGATAAGATTTATGAAGGACATAGCAGGAAAGAGATATACTGTGGGAAGGAGATGATTTAAGAAATTTAACTTAAAAGAAATTGAATAAGCAATGAGGGATTTAAGAAACAAATGTAGGAAGCAATTTAGACAGGAGGATTTAGGAAATTTTTATACATTTCCTCACATAAGGTTTTAAGGCTGGCAACACCACTGTGCTACACTGTTGCACATGCACCAAGCTTCCATGTAGGCATGGAAACTATGTCTTTATCAGGAACTCAACAAACATTGTCTGGATTATTTATATGACCACCTCTTGGAACAAAATATTTTAATTGATAATTATTATACTTTCAATGCAACTTTTTTTCCACCCCCATGCAGAACCATAAGAATGTTATTGTGTTTAAAAATAATGCTGAAACATGACTTGCAACCTTGTGACCTTTCCTAAGATGTACAGCTTAAAAACTGCCAAATGCCAGCAGTTAAATCTTAATCTTGCCTGTGATATTCATTTGTATGAAATACTGTCTGCTAAGAGGAAATTGAATCTTAATTTCCATCCATGATTAACTTAAGACTGAGTACCTTAAGTCAACTAAAACAAGTTAAATACTTATTATTGGTTAATTTATTATTTTCCCACTCATTATTATTGTGGGTATTGTTTCTATTGGTGAAGATTTACACTATTATTTTTCAACCTGAACTGAAAATCACGAGGGGACAATACAATTCCCACAACTGTACAGTACAACTAGTTCTGGGCCCCAAGTCATTATTAGCAGTGGGATTTCATAAGTTCTGCTTTACCTTATAACACTGATTTTCGTTCAAACTGGTAAAAGTTGTTAGAAACAACACATAACCAAATTCATTTTCACTTTTACCCCTCAAGGTCAGTGCTAACAAAACAATGTAGCACTACTGCTGTTCCAACAATATGAAATTTATCTCAAAAAAAATAAAAACTTTCCCAGTCATAAATCACTTACAAAGTCATTGTTTCACTAATGACCAATAATTCTTTAAGAGTAATTCACTGATAGCCAGCCATTACTTTCTTCTCAAAACAGGCCAAGAGGCCTCCCTTTGATGAATAAAATCATCTGTTGTTTGCAAGTTATAACATTCCAGCTTGGCAGGAATGGATTAAAAAAACAAGCAACAGAAAGTGTAGTAGAAGCCACCAAAAAAATCAAAAGATGTAGCAAATGAAGACAGAATAATCATTTCTATTCAAGGAAGCTTACACTTGAACAAGGTCTGGGGGGGGGGGGGGTACTCTACCAGTTCCATCACGTCGCTGTAGTGGTTTTGACAAAGGAAATAAATCAAACTTGACAGATTAGAAAGACAACAACAGGTTCTCCATAAAGTAAACGCCGTCCGCGGTTTTTATTGGCTAGACCGACCCAAGCCCCATGCTCGAATGCTTCGACAATAACTTCTTAATTTTAGATTAATAAGTGTAATATATATTTGTGACAATTTACCTATTTAAATACATCGCTGTACACTTTCCAAGCAATAGCGAAGAGATAAAGCAACAATTACGGGCCGTTTATCGGGCAGATAAACGCTTCAACCCAGTGCGAATCTCAACGGTGCTAGTTTTTTAATAAAATGGGATGTGCAGAAACGAGTTGACTCACTTTCTTGTTTAACTTTAGCCACGTTTGAAGTCCTTTCGTGTCGGTGTATTGCAAACCAAAGAACCAAATTTCCCGAAGGCCGATGGTCTTGACAACCTGGGTTTTTACAATGAAAAAGCGGATATCGTGTGAGCATTAAGCTGCAAGGGGCCATAGAGCGTAAGTGAGAAAAGAAATCTGAAGGATACCTATTCAGACATTCACCCGGCCAATATAATTCAACCAAGGTTTTCTCGTTACCTGGTCAAAAAGTTGTTTGCCTGTGGTGTTTGGCTGAATGGCAAACTCCAACTCGGCATCCATCGTAGTAACGCGGACATTAACCTGACACAAAACGAAAGAGTTCAAATTCATGTCAAATTATAAACACAATGAGATATACACAGTACAGAAATACAAAATACGGGATTAAGTGATACAACGCACTTTTAGCGGTAATTACGCTGACTTTAAATGCCTTACCGTACAATGACACACATTCTAAATCAACTTATCCCCTACAAGTAAATGAATTAAAAGAAAGGAAATGCCAGTGCCTCACCGACTTCGGCATCTTGATTCTGGGTTGTCGGTGACTGATAACTTCCTACACACAATAAAGAAAAGCGCATAGAATAGACAAATGAGGTACACGGTTATTGCTTGAACAGCTTTATAGCTCACGTGCGACAAAGACTCAGAGAGGGTTTTTCTTGCCATCAAAGAGTCGTCGGAAGTATACGAATCCTCGAGAGCTGGTTCTGTTTAACAACCTAGCAGCGAGTCGGGAAGTTAAAACCAGGGTAAATTTTTGAATAAATAAAAATCAGCCCGGAAAAAGTTCATTGTTTGGGTTACTTAGAACACTAAAAAGAACAAATAAACCGTCCTCACGAATCGTACTCAAGAATTCACGGATAAATACCTGTAAAAACGATATCCAATTCTTCTCGGCAGATATGATTGTATGAAGTGGCAGCCGAGGAAAGGGTGTGGTACTGGAACGAGATACGCTCGAATGAGCCCCTTGAAAACCTCTCCCTGATATGAATCCCCCAAACATGACAAAGGTATAAGCGGTGGGACGAACTTCCGGTATCACTACTCGACGCGGAAGTCAACGCAAATAAATTTAAATTTGACATCGACTCGGAAAATGCTGTTCAGTCTTAGCACAGTCTTAGTTATATTGAATAAAAGCTAGGTAAACGAGGCTCAATCACAAGTTTAAACCCGTTCAAATCCGCTTTCCTTTCGTCTTCTGGGAAACCGAGGGTCAGAAACTGGCCGTGGCCCGTGTCTAAAAAAATACTGCACTTCAATAAAAACAATTTTTTTGTTCGTGTGATGTTGTTTTGACTTCAATTTTACGACGAGAATTTATTGTCATGAAAACGAAAAATGGTGATATAGCCTAATTAAAATATGAAATACAGAAAAATTAAAAATAAATTTAACTTTATGCATTTCTGCGTGACGTCTAAAGTGAACTTAAAGAGAACTTTTTAAATAAGAAGATATTTTATTTTAATTTAAATGGATAACCCTATTCAGACCAAAAGGGTCAGGGAACTGCCGTTGAATATTTATCTCATCTGTACCAAAAAGAGGGGGAACAAAAGATATGTTTCTTTAGTACTTTCGAAGGTCAAGTCATTTTAACCTGACGGAACGGTTTTCAGTCGATGCACTGTGTCAGACTCAGCATTTCCTTACCCAAGCTTTCGACACAGATGCCCGAAATTCGAAATTCCCTGAAAAAACCGCCAAAAACACAGACACATCGAATAACGTGTTATAACGTGGAGGTAATTAGTCAAAGTTACACAATGCTTAATAAGATGATCGCGAGAACGATCGCCGACCTGGCACATCCTCAGCTTCCCAGGCCCCTGATATTCATCCTTTCCTCGAAAACACAGCCTTTCTCCTTCTCAACGAAATAGGAAAGTAAATGAGTCCAAAGATTTAGTCTGTAAAACAGATACAAAAAAACAGTATTTCTGCTGTTAAACGTGACTCGGTTCAGAGAACGTCAGCGATATTCTCAGAAGGTAGAGTTTAATAACAACATACATTTGTTTGCACATTTCGCTTAAGAAATGACCTCAGCGTTTATCGCGTTTTTTTTTAAAAAAAGGTTTTTGATATGGTAATGGTCAACGTTGTTGCTCTATTGAACTGGCCAGCTTGAGATAAAGAACTGTCTCAAACTCTTTGTCCAATCTTTGTTCAAAAAATAACACTTGTTCCTGCTTAAGTTTCACAGGGAATGGAAGTAAAATGAGAGGAATCGACGTATTTTAGCGAAGAATTCTTTCTTGCAAGTGAAACATGCTGTAACCAGCTGGCCAAAGACGACGAATCCTGATCCGTCGAAGTTAATTACAACCATCTCCATTAATTCTATCCTAGCAGGATACGTTTGCTGGTATGTTACTCTGTTAACGCCAAACAATTTCACTCGTCAAGGCAAGACATCCTGCTGGAGAAGGATTAAATCATGTTAATGTGCAGGGCGTTAAGTCGCTCAATGCAAAACAGTATGTGTTTAACTGCATTTGAAGGTTAACAAGTGCATGTAGCTGGACTTTATAAACACTACGGGTTTGAAAACATCGATGAGGAGAAAGAGGCATGATGAAACAATTCGTGGTCCAGCCAATTTGTTTTTTGGTTTACTGTAACGTGAGTATTCATTGGCTGAAGAATTGCACATATTGCCTGATGCTTTTGGTTGGCGCAAACTTACCCTTTCTCTGTGACTCTGTTTCAGGTTTGCTTCGCAAACATCTGTCTGAACGAAACAACAAAAGCAGGTTAGTATAAAGTTTTCATTCACAACTTGATTCCGGAACATAGTTTCAGGATCTTTCAGGATAAACGTCACAGGATCTTTTTCTTGGAAAAAAGCAGAAATGTTTTTTTTACAGAAATTACCCTATCCACATGTGACGGATGCTTGGTAGCACGGGACATATAACGGAACTTCTGCCCTCGATCTGAATAGGAGGATGAAACAGAAAGTGCTAAGCATTCGTTTCATTGAAAATATGTTGGCAAACTGTTTTCAACTAGATTTTATAAATAACGAAAAAGGCCGTTTTCATTTTACTATCTCAAACTTAGAGATAATTTAGCCACGGACATGAAAAACATCAGAAGATTGGTAGGTTACTCCTCAAAAAGTGAAGCCTAGAGGTTCAAGCTTAATGTGATTTTGGCTGTTTCAATGAAATAGGCAAATGGGAAATGTTTGCTCGAAGCATTTTAATCTGGTAAAATATGTAGCTTAGGTCGTTTTAGTTTGGTGGCTTTCGTGTGTTAAATGCAATCAAATGTACACTGTCTTAAGGGTATCATAGTAACTCTAGCTAAGCTTCGCAGCTTTGTCCGGCCACGGTGAACTGTTTGATCAGTGAACCGACGTTCGCAAATTTGAATCCAAGGCGCACGGTTTCTTTACGTTTTAAAGTGCCTTTATTTATACTGGATACCCCTATCAACTATCTGAGCTGATCTCCCTAGAGGTCCAGTAAGGGCCTACCCTCATGGGTCCACTGCTACTACAGGAGGAAACCGGAGTGCCAGGAGAAAACTTGCAATACCTGGTAGAGTCAAACTGGACAACACTCTTCTCACATGTTACAACGGAGCTGGAATCAAACCTTAGTCACACTGGTGAGAAACATGTGCACTACCACTGTGTCACCAGCACCCCCTTAGGACGACTCGTCGCTAGAAGTCGGCTAGAACGTTCGTGCTCACCTATCCACTTCAGCACTGGATCTCTCCTATCATGACAAACAGATCAGCAACGGGCATGAACAAGAAACTCAAAGGACTTAAAATTTGGCCCATTCTTTTTCCTAGAGGTTTTCGAGGAGACGTGCCCCGAAGTGTGGAAAGCAGATGGAACATCTTGCTATCGCCTGGTTGTTCCGATTGAAACATGGAATACGCATCCGATCAATTGTTCTGGTTTTGCTTTGGAGTTGGACAAGGCGAATACCCCTAGTAAAGACGAAACCATGTCAGCAAACCTAACCTTTTACCTTGGAGCCTGGAGAAATTCCACGAAAACCCAAAGGAAAGATACTAATTGGGTTTGGATCACTGGGCCGCTGAACGACTCCTCCTCCATTTGGCAGTCCAATTATAGTATGAGTGCATTTGAAAAGAACTGTAGTGATATTCTCGTGGCCAACGGAACGTATGATTGCGAAGGATTGCCATGTGGAAAGAACTGCTCTTTTCTCTGTAAAGGTAGGACACTTCTATCTGGAGCCTCCGACTATTCAGTCTAGACCCCACTGCAGGGACCATCGCTACTTGTAGAGAAATTTAGTGTTTACGGACTATGAAATTAGACCTTTCTTTAAGATTTCCAATAACAAATTATCTAATTATGCCACAGGAATAAGAGACAGAAAGACAGATAGGTGGACAGGCTGGCAGAATATATGTATTTTCCAAAAACTTTGCTTGACAAAGCTTTTGTTGAACACAATGGACTTCAAATACAGTTTTAGCTATAGAGTAGTTGATGAACTTTCTATTTACGAGGATTTGACGAATACAGATCGTTAATATATATTTGTATATGTGTGTATATGTGTGTGTGTGTGTGTGTGTGTGTGTATGTGTGTGTGTGTATGTGTGTGCGTGTATATGTGTGTGTGTGTTTATGTGTGTGTGTATGTGTGTGTGTGTATGTGTGTGTGTGTATGTGTGTATTTGTGTGTACAATAATATTTATTCAGCACATGATATATATCCAAACATCGAGAAGTGACTTGAAAACCGAGGCGGTGGCTGTCTCGGTAAGGATTTCTTGTGTCTTTTCCTCATGTTTTATGAGCTTGGGACATCTGTTAAACACATGTCACACTTCTTTGGTTGTGCGGTTACACCATTGTAACATGCTTTCGGTTTGCCCATTAATCGAGAGTTTTGTCCACATTCAGATTCGTGCAAGAGCTACACTTTCGGAACAGCGGACAAAAACGGAATTTACACCGTACAGGAATCGAAATACGACGAAAAAGTGACGAAGAGTTGCCAGTACGGTCCTGATAATGGCGTAATGGAAGCTCATTGCATAAACCCATGGAACACAACAGCAAATGCACAGTGGAGGCTAATCGGCCAAACAAACTGCTGGAGCAGAAGCGGTGCACTTAGTAGATTGGCTCAGGTTATCTCAATCGCAATTTAATTCATAATAAATAATAAGGGACAATCTACACAATAATTTCGTCATATCTGATTTTTTATGCTGAGATATGTAATGCTGTCATAACGGCCCAAAACCTAGGTAAATTTTTTGTTAATCCTTTCGCTCTTTCTACTGGGCCTTTTTGCTTCTTATTTGTTTTAAATTTAAATTTACTTTGCTCTCTGTCGTTTTGTTGTCTCCCCATGTTATTTGCTCTTTAACGTATCCTCTCTCTATGTTCGTAAGTTCCTTCCAACTTCTCGTTTTTTGCACCTTTTTTGGCTCTTATTCAGATGGAGATAACCGCATCTAACGTGACGAAAGCTGCAGGGTTAATCAGAAATTTCACTGTAGAAGGAGAAACTCTCAATTCTTTAGACGTTGGAAATATTTCGATAATATTGGATAAAATTTCAAATGTGAAATCGCCACTAGACAACGTATGTTTCCATTACATTATACTGTTATGTATGACATTATATTGCAGTGCATTTTATTGTATTGTACTGTACTGCATTGTATTCAACTGTATTCTACAATTTGAATCTCTATTTAACAATTTATGAAGTAAACACAAAAGAAATTGACCCCTAATAAGTATGCCGTAAATCGGACACAGAATCGTCTTTGATTAACATAAACTTTCCTGTCAATTTTCAATGTGAGATTTCTTCAAACTTCTAAATAACTGATAAACATGGATGTTCAGATGCATTCGTTTTTTGAGAAAGGTACAATATTCGCGACTGAACTGTATGCGATTAACAACTGCTCGCCTTCGGCTCATTGTAAATCCAATCCACTTCGGCTGTTCATTTACATACAGGGTGTCCCAAAAAATGCATACACACTTTGAATGATTATAATTCACTGAAACTTTCTTTCGGATGCCACGCATTCGTGAGCAATTTGGAGATGAGGAGTTTTATTTCCAGCAAGATGGAGCACCTTCCCACTACCATCGTGATGTGAGAGCCTATCTTACGAAAATCTGCCGAACAGATGGATTGGGTGAAAAGATAGCATTGAATTCCCCCACGTTCACCAGACCTCACACCTTTGGACTTTTTTTATGGGGATACGTCAAAGATAAGGTTTATAGCACAAAACCTGCAACAATCAATGAGTTGAGAGCAGCAATTGAAAGAGAATGGACCCAAATGAAATGATCATGATTCGTAATGTTTGCGATTCCATCTGTCCGCGTTATCAGCAGTGCCCGGACCAGAACGGTCATCAGTTCGAACACCTGCAATAACTCAAAAAATTCTGCACTTGTCTTCTTTAACTTGGGTTATAAACTTAGATATATCTTAATAAACATTGTATTTATAATCATTCAAAATGTGTATACATTTTTTTGGGACACCCTGTATTTATTTCGCATCGTGTCTCATATTTTAGTGTACGCATTTTACTACATCGAATTGTATTGGATTGTTTCTTATTGTATGTACAAGTGCGGTATCGTATTGTGTTGTTCTACGTTGCGTTGCGCAGCATTAAGTTGCTTTTTGTCTTTCGTTTTATGTTACATTGCGTTATGTTAGGTCATGGGATGTGATGTGATTTGATGTTGTGTTGTGATGTGTTTTGTTGTATTTTATTCTACTTATCGGCGTTGTGGTGGTGCGACTTCAAATTTAACCCGTGATCCTCTATTAAATGGCAGGTTACTGAGGATTTCTTCAACTCAATTAACAACGTTTTGTCTGCAAATGAATCTGTGCTTTCCGCCACCCAAAAAAGAACGAACTCCTCAAACAGGTATGGTAACTGTAGAATGTAGAAGCCGTGTTAATTTTATGGTGAAGCCGCTTAATTTGAGTTGTAAAATTTCCCTGCAAATCTCGTTTGCTGCAACAAGATATTTTCTCTTTTAAGAATCGTGGAGACTGTAAAAAAATTATCTGAAAAATGTGCGTTTCCAGAAGAGGATCAGGCAAATGAAATTAATTTGATGAATATAGCCGTTTCGAGGATAGCTGTAAAATTTGGAGGACTGAGGAGAAATTTGACTGTCACTGCTGACTCAAAAGATTTTAAGTCTGGATCAAACCCATACCTGAAGAACTTCAACATCTCCTTGACACTTCCAAATGAATTGTTTGAAGAAAATCTTAATTCGAAAGTACTGTTTGTTTTGTACCGGAAAACAAATTTCTTCAAGATAACCGAGGGAGTGGACGCCAGAGCAAGGATCAGAAGCTATGTCATCGCGGCGTCTGTTCCGACAAAAGAAATTAAAAACCTAAAAGAAGATGTAGTGATAAGATACCAGGACTCGAAAAATATCAGTGTTAGAGAAGCACAATGCGTGTTCTGGGACTTTAGAGCTGATGAATATCGTGGAGATTGGTCAACAGCTGGCTGCAAACTTCAGAGAAATGAGTACGACGAATGCCATTGCAATCATTTGACTAACTTTGCCATGTTACTGGTGAGTTTCTTTTGGCGCAGTCATTTAGTTTATTACTGCCAATCGCTTCACCTCATAACTCTACAATTCTATGCTCCGCAACTCTCTCCAATACATGAAGCAGGAGTTAAATTACCGGATGACTTTAAAGTTGAATCTAAAATCATCCGTTGTACTAGACGAACGACCGATGAATAACCACTGAAAACCGAAACTTTTAGAAGCATGGACTAAATATGCGTTTACAGCGAAGGTTTAACCTCGTAGTTATTTACTTTTAAAATTTCTTTCATTCTGCAGGACGTCGAACCAGATGAGAAACAGCCGCACAAGAAACCATTGAGCATTATTAGTTATATTGGATGTTCTGTGTCATTGATTGGAATTGTATTGACAATTTTTATAATGTTTTACTTCAAGTATGTAGTCTTATTTATATGCTTTTTAGATGGATAATTGCACAAGTTTGCAAATGTTGTTATTGTTTTTATTCTCTTTTCATTGCTGTTCGTCTTGTTTTTCGCATCAGATTATTGCATAACCAGATGCAATATTTACAAAACGGTTGGTTGTTCTGGATCGGAATGTGTAGACCTGAGGTGAAGCCGGTTGTCTTTATGTGGTTTAAAAAAAACATAAATGATTTATAAAGAAAATTCGAGATTAGTATCTCTAAATCAAGTTAAAGAATCGATCAATGGTTTGTCAAACCTGAGAGACGATGGTAAGCTGAAACTGAGCTATTTCTGAGTTAAAATTATTTAAATTTACGTCATCGACAACTTCCAAACAAATTATTCATCATGTCGGCCCCATATTTTACTTTTACTTACAATATGAGTGACGGTGTTGTTTGGATATATAAGCATGAGCTGTAGGAGAGTGACAGTATGTCCAATACAACACGGATGCAAATATTATATTTAAGTTAATGATACGAATTCATGTAAATATTCATGTCCTTCAAAAATGGTGAAGATATTATCCATAATCAAGAGTGAGTTGTACCACATTTAGATCAAGTCACTAAACTTTAAAACTTTTTTCTTTTTTCTTTATAAATTATTAACGATATTATAATTACTCATACAGAACTGGCACGAATTTTATCGATTACCTCAAAAACCATTGTTAATAAACCATGAAATAGAAATTCATTTGCGAAAAGTGGCCCAAAAAACAGGAGGTTGGATACAAGTTTCAGTTATGTGGTTATGGTGATGCAAGCAGTAGGTTCAGCGAGCGCGGTACAGAATTGTAGCTTTAGAAATCAGTTCTAGGTCAGATCGAGGATGCAGACTCTGATTACAAATTAGTTTCGTACATAACCTCCCTCAAAAGTAATTAAGTTTGAATTTATTTTTGGAAATATTGCATGGAAATCTTGTTGTTAATGTCATCTCTACCAACTAAGCTTTCTGAACAATTAATTGTTTGGTCGCTTAAACATTTCAATTATCTTACAGGGGACTGCTTGCCAGCAAAACTTCAAAGATCTTTTTAAACATTTGCATCGCCTTGGCATTGGGTCTGTCTGTGTTTCTTACCTCTGTTGAGAGACAAAAAACGTATTTTAAACTTCACTGTGTGGCCGCAGCTATAATGAATCACTACTTCTTCCTTGCGGCCTTAGTTTGGATGGTTCTGGAAGCGTACACGATGCACCTGGCCTTTGTAAAGGTCCTTCACAGACCAGCCTTGGAGGGAAAGATTCCGCGAGTTTGGATTTGCTGTTTGATCTGTTGGGGTGAGTGGCTTTAGTTAGAATATTATAGGTATAGAAGGTCGATCACGAGATAGCATCGACGGGGAAAGGAATACAAACAAAAACGAACGTGATGAGATGATGATGTTTCGAACTCAGTAAGGGGGATAATGAGCAATGCAGAGTTATATTTTACACTACAGGGTACGAGCAGAATAAAATAATCAGAGAAGAATAGAAGCAGAGCACAGGAAAGGACAGGACAGGACGGTACAGAAGAGAACGCAACAGAACCGGATAGAACGAGAGGATAGGATTGAACAGAACAAAAGAGAACAGACGAGAACAGACGAGAACAGAAGAGGACAGGGCAGAACAGATAGGACAGGACAGGACGAGACATACCAAGGCAGGACAAAACAGAAAAGAATAGAAAATGATAGGACAGAACAGGATTGGACAGGACGCGGCAGAATAGAGCAGAAACGAAGACAAGTAAATTAACTGGAGTGAACTGAAGTGAAAGAAGGAAATATAAGATAAACACTAAGGAGAAGAAGAAAGAGGACCTGAACAAAAAAGTATATACGAAAGACAAGTGCTGCAGAGCTGAAGTGGTGTAAGTGGAAGAGAAACAAAGAGGAAAAAACATTGTAAAAAGAACACGGACAAACAGAAGAGGATTGAAGTGATGAAAAGAGGAAGGACAAGGGGAGATGAGGAGATGAAGCGAAACGAGATGAGATCACATTTATTCACAAAAGGTTAATTTTTTTCAATCAAAACATTCTGTATTATTAGGAATACCTGGGGTCATTGTTGGCGCCACAGCTGTTGTGGCGTTCGACAGCTATGGAAGTGAAGAATAGTAAGTGGCACATATTTGTACATAGGGCTGTGATAATAATAGCCCAATCTACGAGAATACAAGTATGCAAAACAGTATGGAGACATTATCATGACTCTAAGTTCTACTTCAACTTCTAGTTGCCTTCTACAAGGTCTACCACTCTTCGGAGCTTTCTTTATCCCAGTGGCCATCTGTGTACTTATTAACACTGCTACGTTTGCTTCCGTCTTGAAATCCTTGTTGAGATCTGGATGCACAATAGATTCCACGAGGAAGACGTCCGGAGTGGAGCAAGCACGCCGGGGGGTTACGATCTCCGTGTTCCTCGGCCTTACCTGGATATCAGGAGTGCTTGCCGTAGGTGATGCGAAACTGGTTTTCCAGTATCTTTTTTGCGTTGTCAACTCACTCCAAGGCTGGCTGATTTTCCTCTTCTACTGTGTGTTCTCCACTGAGGTGAGAGGAAAGGTTTGTAAGCAATTTAGCAAGTCCCTGAGGACAGCATTAACGGAAGCGTTGGGACCTATGAGATCCCGATGAAACTGACAAAGAAAGCACCATCTTCAGAAATAGATGGCCTATTGCCATCCTAGGCCTATTCTATGGATAATAATGGGAATAAGGCGAAAGTATGGACATTGGGCATTATAACCATCATAAGCTTTCCCAAAAACGTTCAGCTTATTAGCATTTTCCAGAACCAAGTTGATCTGTAGTATCTGCATTGGATTTTTATCAACTTATTTGTATCGTCCATAGTCTATTGCATTTTAAATCCTTAAGTTATAATAATCAGATTAGGCTGATGAAATACTTTATTCGTTCCTGCAGAAGTATTTTTGAGGTTACATCACAAAAAGTGCTCTTGACGTAGTTCCTTCCGTCAGTGAGGTTCGCAAGCAAAGTTTTACTATAATTGTAGTGTTGTACTATGATCTGTTAGGTGATTTTCAACTCTGATTTTGCATTGTGTGTTGCTCTCCACTTGTTGCTTGTCATCGTCTGAGGTTCAGAAATCGTTTTTCCGAAGTATGAGCTTGACGCGTTCATCCATCATTCACTCCGACTTTGGAATGTTATTGGTCAAAAGTTCTAGGTCTCCATCCATCCATCCATCCATCCATCCATCTGCCCGTCCGTCCGTCCGTCCGTCCGTCCGTCCGTCCGTCCGTCCATCCATCCATCCATCCGTCTGTCCGTCCACCTATCCATCCGTCCGTCCGTCCACCCATCCATCCATCCATCCATCCATCCATGTATCCATGTATCCATCCATTCATCCATCTGTCTTTTGGGAACCCTGCTACAAAAAATGGTTTCCGCTACCAGTTTGAAAAAGATCGAAAATTGGCAGCCCACTAGTCATCGACTTGATCGACAACCATTTTCCCGTATGTGTAAACTAGTTGCCAAAGCTGAGGAGGCAAGCAAATTTCCCAAGTTTAGTCGAGAAAATTGAACCATGACCGTCAGATTAGGCTTTGTTTAGGCGAGGGTTTAAACAAAAGCTTAGGTCAGGGTATGGGTGAGGGTTAGGATAAGAGTTAGGGTAAGGGTAAAGATTTGGACTTGGATTAGGGTTAGGGTGGTTTGGGTGGTAGTTGTATAGTATTCTGAATCGCAACGCTCGCTGACAAATTGTGAGCACTAGACGCGCTCTTAAAAGGGTAAAAAATTGATCGTATATTCCAGGACGAGGAATGTTATCCTACAATTATAGCATGTAGGCGCCTTTTAGGCGCCACAGTTGTTTCGAACTCTTTCGATACAGCAAGAGTAGAATTACATTGCTTTTGCGAGGAAAAATTGTATTTTGTATCGAGGCATTATGGTGGAGAGTTCAGTAACGAAGATGTTCACTGACGCGCTTTATTCCTGGGTGACCTATGCATGTGTCCAATGGTTGTACTTGACTGGTCAACACCTTGGCATGAACTGCTCAAAAGCTATTCAGGTTTTCTCGTTTGGTGGTCCAGAAGTTTTACAACTTCGAGAAGTACCTATTCCCAGTGTTAGCAAAGGGCAGGTAAGCGTCAGAAATATATTGTGCAATTGTTATTTTGAGCTGGACAGCGAGAGGTGAAGAAGGTCTTACTCGGAATTCATATCTACATGTTCTGTTAATGTGCCACAAATTGTCATAAAAATTTGAATCACGTTGCAATTCAAGAAAAGACGGACAGTCTAGTCGAATTGTATTGGCGTAGTAGACTTCACGCCCTGTCTCCTTTATAGACCTCCAGCGTTTTGAAAGTTAATTGAAGCTTGCCGACCCATTTCTTCACAACTGTTTAGAATTAGAATTTTAACTCCTTCCATCAGTTCTTTCTGAGTTACCAGTAAGCCCTTCTTAAATAATTTATCCTTAATGCGAGTATTTATTTAGGTTTGGTCAAATAATCAATTGTTTCTTGGCACTAAAATAATGGGAACCAAATTGTTGTGATGTGAAAAATGTTTGTAGATAAAAGATTTTGTATATGTAAAAATATCTCAGACTGTTAAAATTTTGTACCCCTGAGTATTGTCATACCATTACTGGGATCAATTTGGTTATGTTTCAAGTTATCATTTGGGAGGGGTGCACTGCAAATTATTTTTGCACTAGGCTCAAATCATACCCACTATATCATAGCAAATATCAACTTGTTGATTGACAGGTACCACACTATGAGGATTAAAATCATCTGGCATTAGCCAGAATAAAATTCGAAAGTGATCCCTTGTCCCTAGATAGGTTAACTAAAGCTCTGTTTATAATCCTTTCCAGACAGTGGTAACCTATCAGTATTTTATATTCTTGCTATTTGCCAAATGACTTTATTTGTCAATGGGATCGAGACCTACCATCATCAAGTAGTTAATACAAATATCAACATTGGGCAATTAGCATTTACTTCTGGTTACTTACTGATTTAGATTCTCATCAGATTGTTTGCTGCTGGGGTAAATCCAGTAGATACATACATCAGGAGTGGCACATATGCGAGAAAGCCATCTTTACCTTATATACCTGGTGCTGATGGGGCAGGTGTTGTCAAAGGTGTCGGTGATGGTGTGTCCAGTTTCAAGGTAGAGTATATATAAATACCTTGAGGCCACTTGCCCTGTATAAAACTTGAAAACATTATCTGATGGATAAGTCCTTACTGTTAATTGAACCAAAGTGAGACCATTCTGTCCTTGTCCCCATTGGAGTAGCTGATAAAAAGATCAAAAAGCCATGTATGCTTTATTTACCCATTAAGGGGGCAGGCATCCAACTCTGTTGAATAAAGTTGTTCTGGTGTTCAGTTACCAAGATATGCACCAGTTCCTGGCTGGGAAACTGGTAGGTTGGGTTGTTGCAGCTATGTTTCAATTTACACAAAGTAATATTGTGTTTTGAGAAAAAAAATGCTTGAATTTAACTTTAAAACATATACCCCAAATCAGATTCAGGTCTGCTAGTGGTCCTTACAAGTGAGCAGTGCCATTATATCCTCAAGATACACCTTAAAGGAATAAACTGCACAGTCTGTTCATTCTTGGAACAATCAAATGTAAATTTTATTCACCAAATTGAACTGTCTTTAAATAACTGACTGAGTGGATAAATCTAAACTTCATTTACCAAATTGTTGTAATGTACAGTTCTTGTAATTGAATATTGTTGTGGCAGTATAGCTGGCTCCTCATTGTGCTATTTGGTAGATATTTTAGTTTAAATTAATGTTTAAGGCATGGGTAAACTGTACTGTTTACCCCTATGATGTATGTATCTGCTTTATAAACTATGGGTTTTGTACAACTGATCCCAGAAATTTATATACATTTACAAAACTAGTATTAATTTCATATTTTTCTGAAAGTGTTTTTGGATTCATTTCAAGGAAGGTGACCGGGTCTACCTCTCAGAAACTGGTACTGGCACGTATGCACAGTTTACTGTCTGTAACCAAGAAAATGTTTATTGTCTCCATCCAAGTTTGACATTTAACCAAGGGGCAGCTTTGGGTGTTCCATATTTAACAGCCTATCGTGCTTTGTTTCAGAAGTAAGTAAGAGAAAATGATAGCAAATTATGCATTTTATAATTCAACTTATTTTTTACATATGGAAGTTGCATTGTACAAGCCTTAATTGAAGCCAAGTGATTGAAGCCAAGTGGTGATCTAAATGGATTTTTGAGGCTCATTCAAACTAGAGGGATGATCTCTTCTTAGTAAGAGTTAAAGCCCAAGAATGGAGGCTTTATGCCAGATACATCCCGAGGGTGTAACCTGAGGGCTGTATCAGGCGTAAAGCTGACGTTCGAGGGCTTTAACTAACTTATTTCATGATAAGATGCATTTTCTAACAAAAGGATTTCATTTGGGAAAACATGTTTTTGACATGTGAATGTATAAACATTGGACTAAAATAAAATGGCTGATTGGCATTTAACAAAAGGTTAATGTATTTGCTGAAAGGATTTTACAAGTAGTGATTTTTAATATCAATGCAGTTTTTTTACTGGAGGGCATCTTACAAATGATCAGAGTTATTTGCATTTAGTTGAGTTGCAAGTAAGGAGGCTATGAATTAAAAAGTTTATCATGTCATGTTTTTGGACCAAAATATTCGCTTTGAATTTCATTGAAATGAAAGAACTTTTGGCTGATATTGCAAACAACGAATCAATTAAAGAAGGGAAAAGATGACAATTTGTCAATAAATAATTTCAAAGATGAGAGAAACATTTCATTTGTGATGGACAAAGAGCTGGAGAAATGGAAGGCATTGAGGATTACTGCAAATACTAGGATCATATCTGCTTGGGGAGTTCATTGTTGGGCTGAATTGGCAGGCATCTGTAATGTGAAATCTAAATCCATTAAAGAATAGTTTACTGATTGATATGGGAAGAAGTGCTTTCAGTGAGATTAAGAAATCTTATCAAACTTATAATATCAAGGGGAAATTCCCATTGTTTTTGAGAAGTGTACATTTTTCGTTTTGAAGGATTTTCACGTATTTTCAGAAGGAAAATGTCAAAGTTGTCAGAGTTGGTGTATGTAATGTTAAAACCTTAAATTGTGTGTGGAGGAATTGTACATTTAGTCAAAGTGAGTTTAGTAAATTAAATAAGGTTTCAAATTATAAATTCAAGGGATGTATATGATTTCCTTGGGATGTATACATATACATCCCTGGGAAGCTCAGCATACATCCCTTGAATTTATAATACAACATTATGCTTAATTCATCAGCCCCACTCTTCCCTGATGAATGTCAAATTCCCTCCACGGGCTATTGGTCGCTCGATTGTTTAACGAGTATGTAAACTAAATAAAACATCATGAATAACAAAGAAAATGCTGTCAATCATGAAATAAGATATAGTAATAAGTACCAGTATAGCATTCTAATGCAACATACACTGTGGGTAAGTGTAGCAACAGCACCACAGCAATCTTCAAATACAGTGTATCAATTTGTTAAACAATTTGTTATCTATTCCATGTATTAACTTGAAGTTCATACATCTTTTGATACCTTCATGTGATAACTGTAGGTAAATGCCATAGCTCTTTGGAATAAAGTGTCTGGAAAAAGTGACTAACAATTTAGCCCAGGGTTTGATTTGACACTCCTGTATGGCATTTTAATAGATATTCTATCAGTTTTTTCTCTTAATTTATCAATGGTATGTATTTTCAGGTTGAAAGTTAAGCCAAAAGAGACCATATTTATCCATGGTGCTAGTGGTGGGGTGAGTGTTTTTAAGTAAAAGGCTGAATTTGGCCACTAGGTTCAACCTTCCAGAATCCAATTTCATCAATACCTTATATCATTGACATACTTCCATGTGTGTTTGTTCTTATGTTGTCAATTTCTTTTATTTGGTCTGTCTTCTTCTATTTTGTCTTCCTCACCTTTATATTATTTGCTTTTTACCATTTCCTTCTGTTTTCAAATAAATAAATTTTTTGTCCTTAGGTTCCTAAGTTGTGAACAAGTCAAGAATATGTTCAGGGTTAAACAGGGGATAGGTCAGACAAACACTACCATCTTAACCCATTAAGGGCCAAGGAGAATGTTTTAGAATTTTATTCAGACAAATGTCCAATGATTGTATTCAGCAAAACTGGGCACCTGCTCCTTGAAGGGCTAAGGCCCTGGCCAAATGTTTTCAACATTTTATTCAATATCTTTCAACATTGTAACAGGCAACACGTTGAATGATGGTGAATGGCATTGAATGATGTTGAAAGAAATTTGAACATGTTCAAATTTTTGTTCAACATGTGTTCGTGCACCATTTATATCGATCTTGTCAATGATGAGATGGTTGAATGCATTTGGTCAGGGCTTATTTTCTTGTAGATTATAACTGTGTCGTCAGTTCACATTGTATTACTTTGACTAGAATTGGCTGGGCTTCTGAACTAGGTTGGAGTGGCTGCTGTTCAACTTGCTCGAGCTCATGGGATGCATGTTATAGGTTCAGCTGGCACTGATGAAGGAAGCCAAGTGGCCATGGAAGCTGGAGCTCATCAAGTATTCAACCACAAAGAGGAAGGCTATTTGAAAAAAGTGATGGTTAGAATTATGTCATAAATTTAATAATTTCATCAGTAAAGCAGCTTAACCAGCCACTGACATGTAATACGGCAGCATATACCAGGGGTGTTACTAGAGGAAGGTTGGGGTGTAACGATCCCTGTCCTTATTGTGAGACCTGTTAATATGTGCCTGTTTTATATTTTTATGATGTTGACTTTACTGCAGTTGAAATCGATAATTGTCTTAAGTGAGTCCTCTTGATGTTTTTTATTAATATGAAAAATGAAAGTAAGCAATGGTCCACCACTAGTGACTAAGAGTGGCCCAAGCTTCTCTCAGTTTACCCAACCTAATTGGCCAGTGCTGTACCAAGGGAAGGGCCACTAGGGTGCTTGCCCAGGGTGCAAAATTTTATGGGGAGAAATTTTCAGAAATATAGATTTGAGTTTGTAGATCTCCCCCCCTAGATTCAAAAATATTTTACAAAGCTCAACAAAACATTAAATGAATGTCTCTTTTTCTCATCTTTAATTGATGACTTTGCACCTTTAAGGCTTGGAAGTGCCTGTTTACAATTGTATTTTGGGTAGTAAAAACAAAAAGAAAAAAAATAATAAACAATTGTTCCTATGAAAGTACCCCATATTGTAGTATACTGGTGGTACTCATATTACAATTATTATAGTATACGGAGCTTGGGGTTTGTCAGAGAGGGCTGAGGGGACACCTTTAGCAGAATTTGCCTAGAGGGAATCACCACATAGGTATGGCTCTGTAATTGGTATTCCTGAAGTTGTTTGCCCCTGCCCTTTGGATTTTCTAGTTGTGTCCTTGATGTACAGAACTTAGCAGTACCTGGCCATGTGTCAGTTAATCATTTCTCTTCAAAGCTCTGTCTCTGTCCTGCTGCTAATGTTAAAGTGGTTTTTGAAAGGTTTTAAACATTACTGCAGAATAGATACAACACCAAGTACTGTTGGTTAATGGTGGGAATTGTTATCAAAGCAAAAGCAAGAGTGACATTCTGCAACAGGAGAGAGAATTATTTTTTATTGTCTTTGTTGTTAATCTGTGAAAAACCTTCGCAAGCTTCTTTTTATTCTTTAACTCCAATGTGTCCCTTTTAGAATTTTATTCTGGCTTGTGCTACACCATGGTTTTCAGTGACAAGAAGAGGAACAAAAAAATCGCAAAAAAACTGAGTGAAAAAGAGAACGAAAATGAGTGATTTGGAGAGGATGAATGCATAAGAAAAGGAGGGAAGGAGGGACAGAGAGAGGAGTCGAAGATGAATAGGAACTTGAGGGTGGGCTAGAGAAGTGATAGAATGAATGAGAGAGAGAAATAGAGGGAGAGAGGGGAAACAGGGAGGGGCTAGAGGGGTAGGAAGAGGGATACAGAGAAGAGTAAAGGTAGAGAGGAAATGAAGACATAATTACAGATTCTTTGAAACGTTACTATGGACCAAACTGGGAGGATTGTGAAAAGTAACATGCGTTGCAAAGAATGATGCCACAGACGAAATTTTAGTGCAAGGAACCTAAAGTCCTGGAGTTGTAGTAGTCCTGGAGTTGTAGTAACATGTGAATCCTCTTCATTTATTCAAGGCAGCAACGGAAAATCGTGGAGCAGATACGATTTTAGAAAACCTAGCCAATGTGAATCTTGCCAGTGATTTGAGCCTTGTGGCAGACAATGGGAGAATAGCGGCAAGTTCTGATAGTAAATTAAT
Source organism: Heliopora coerulea (assembly GCA_030142905.1). Lineage (NCBI taxonomy): Eukaryota > Metazoa > Cnidaria > Anthozoa > Scleralcyonacea > Helioporidae > Heliopora > Heliopora coerulea. The sequence continues at coordinate 1,118,905 of JASJOG010000019.1, read as the reverse complement.
ATTAGAATATCCGGATTTTTTCCTTTTTTAAAAGCCCACCCCCTATTGTGCTGATGTGACTTTAGTACCCGTAACCACTGACAAATTTAATCAAACAAAACTGATATAGAGGTCTTTAACCCCTACCCTACCCCCACTACGTGGTGAAGTTTTACACATTCTTTTATTATATATCTGACCTTAATTTGCGTAAATCTGGTGTCATTTTATATATTTTTGCTTAAATTGCAAGTTGGAGATCACAGGTTGCAGATCACAGCTCTTTCGGGCATAGCTGAAGGTATTGATTATCTTCCATCTCAAGATTCACACCTGCGCAGAGATTTATTTTCTACCAAAAAGTAACATTAATTTCCCTTCCCGGGTGTGATTTTCTTAGGCCAAATTTCAAGTTGTTTTTACTAAAACCTGAAACATCGGTAATCGCGGCACAGGACAACATGTCCCTTGAAGTCTTTCTACTGCATCAACCAACTCAGTCTGTTTTTGTTTTTCAAGTTGGGTCAAATAATGAAAAATTGTCACGATTCTTTTTCTCTTAAGGTCGTTGGAAACCGTGGTACTATTGAAGTAAACCCTCGAATGATGATGATGAAAGAATCTAGTGTCATTGGTGTTCTCTTGTTTAAAGCTACGCCTGTAAGTGGGAATTGTGGTTGGGGTCGCTCAAGCTACTGTCGTCGTCAGTCATGGCCTTGTTTGTGTTTCTGTTTTTGTTGCTGTTACTGCTGTAGTTGTTGATGCTTGTCGTAACTTGCCCATGGTCATGCTGTTGTTGATATTGGTGGTGTTGTCCATGTCCAAGTTTATGCTTATTCGTTGATACTCATCCTTATGTTGATGCCGATGTTCATATTGATATTGGTATTGGCGAAATGTCAATGAATCAAAAAACAGCTTCACGCCTTACGTAAGCCACGTCTAACACAAGACCTGGCCTCACAGTATAACTGTGGATGATAAAAAGTTCGAGGGTTGATAAGTTGTGTCCTGCAGACAACATTTCATTCGCCAGGACGATCAATCCTATCGTATCATGTCAGTAGGCCTTTAAAAGTAAAGACTAATATTCCTGTGTTAAAAATAGCGTACTGTCATTATGATATTACTCATTCTTCCTGTGAGTCCAGCTTCAATAATAAGAAATGTTACTTCCCGGAAAATTTTGGAAAAGTCTTTCCTCTATTTAAATTTAGCTATTCACGGCATTCTGTCTTTGTACATGTTGCTAGAGCGAGAAACAAGAGGCGTCGGCAAAGTTTTACGACTGGACTGAGAAAGGCTGGTTAAAACCAATAGTTGGTAAGACATTCAAGTTAACGGAGGCACCTCAAGCGCACAAAGAAATACTGGAAGGTCACGCTAAAGGAAAACTAGTCCTGGAAATTGACTGAATTTCTCAGGAACCTTAATAACTCGTTTAGAATAACTTTCAGATACATTAATACATGACACATTGTAGTACATCCTGGTTACTTATTGCGAAAATAAAGGTCTATTTTCTTAGTTACTCGTGAATCCCATGAAAGTGGGGGCAGATATTGGGATTTCTGTTTTCGAATACATGGATTCTTGATACATGGAAAGAATTTTCATTTCACGAACCGGGCAGAAAGCAGAGAAGGTCCTTATGATTCCTTTGTTTGATGTTAGTGTTTTCTCAGGGTACTAAATAACAAATGGGAGTCATGGACCATGAACCGAACTGGAAAGTAAATTCACAAAAGGAGGCGGAATATTGAGATCTCTTCACGTCGAAGCTGAAAACATTAGTGCTTGGCAAAATGGGTAGAAAACGGTTGAGAGAACGAAGAAGGTCACTGGTGTGGGTTTGAGACGAATAGAAGAACTGGAGTCGTTCTTGGTTGATGGAAATTGAGTTGACCGGGTGCATGGTTGTGTTCGTCTTTTCGTTGGAGTAACGTTGGGTCCTGGTGCTGGTACAGCATAACACTTTCTCTTATCGCGTTCGTACAGGCAACCATCAAAGACATGACAACGAAGAAAAGTTTGGCAGACATGGCTTGGAGTTCACTCTAGATCTTCTTCGCTTGGATACTGGGGTGCACCGAAGGGGAGGGGGGTTAAGGGGCTTAAAGCCATTCCTTAAGCAGCCACAAAAAATGATTTGTATTTGCGTCTATGAAAATTATAAAAAACGTATAACGTAAAATTAAAACCGTACACTGTGAAAGGTGCGTTACCTCTGACAGACGACCGTGAAATGCCATTTTTTCCCCCATCTTATTAGTGTGTTGTTTACAAGGAATGTCAGTTCATAATGCCAGAATTAGCCTTGCAGAGACTTCGAATTGCAAAGTAGTCTAGTGAAGTGCTGAGGTGCAAACGCTATTTAAGAGTTCGATTGTTCTCATTTTAAACAATCGGCGTTAAATCTTAGTTCTCGAGACTTTTCCAAACAAATTAGGTAGTCAAATGAGGTACGCTATTCACTACCATGATATTTTTGTTTCGACTCAGAACAACGTTAAATTAATGCAATACAATACAATACAATACTTTATTGACATCTCCCCATAGGGGTTTTTCAGTGACAATAATTAATAGATAAAAGTTAAAAACTGTACAGTATATTAATAAATATTAAAGGTAATAATTACGTAATTAAAAACTAGCTAATATTGGCGACAGGATAACTCATCATAACTCATCATAGTTCATCGTAAAAAGTCTTTCATAAGATGTTTTCTTAAATTACGCTTAAAATTATTTAAACATTTGCTAAGCTTAATTTCAGATGGTAAGTTATTCCATATATTAACGATTCTATAAGAGTAGGACCTCTGCCCTGTTTTTGTTTTAGATAATGGAATATTCAAATTCTGCGAACTTCTAGTCACTCGCCCACTTACGTTACCTCTAAAAATAAATTTATTACATAAATATTCTGGAGCCATGCCCGTCATACACTTAAACGCCATAACGGCATCTCTGAAGTATAAATTGGTTTTTACTGGTAGCCACTTTAGGTTCTTAAGCCCTGGAGTTACATGATCGTATTTCTTAGTGTTACTAACTATGCGGGCAGCAAAATTTTGAACACTTTGCAGCTTCCTAATATTTGTATCGGTAGTATTAGACCACACCGAGGAACTGTAGTACAATTTACTAAAAACCAAAGCGTTTATGATTGTTATTCGTAAATCTTCCTTGAAAACATGTTTTACACGGCTTATCTGTCCTAATGCAGACATGCAAGAAGAAATTGTTCATAACATGATTATTAAAGGTTAAATTTTTGTCGAAGGTCACACCAAGATCCTTAACAGATTGTGTTGGTACAAGTTCTTTACCTAACAGCGAGAGATGAAATTGTGGCAATCTTTCTGTCATTTGTCTGCTGCCATATATGATTAGTTTGGTCTTCTCCGGGTTTATTAACAAACGGTTGCCGAAACACCACTCGCGGAATCTTAATAGGTCTTCTTTCATAGCAGCGACGGCGTTCTTGCAATCATGTACACCAAACGACATGTACAATTTAGTATCATCAACATGACAATCAGATGAGCAGTTTTTGGGTACAGTCGGTAGATCGTTCAGATAGAGGGGTAAAAAGTAACGGCCCCAAAATACTTCCTTGCGGGATACCGCTGGTCAACGGCAACGCATCCGAAAGTGTGGAATTAATACGTACAACCTGGTTCCTTTCAGACAAATAGCTAGTGAACCATCTAAGAGCTGATGTTGAAGCACCAATATCCTGTAGCTTATCTAGAAGGATACTATGGTTGATGCTGTCAAACGCCTTACTCATGTCCAAAAGGACAACGGCAGTAGTTTTCTTTTGATCAATTGCCCCCAAGATGGCATCGGTTGTGTGTATCAACGAGGTTTCGGTTGAGTGCCATTTCTTGTTGCCACTCTGGTTTGTAGACTACCGCTAGTTTGACACTAAATATGGCATGAATTGATTTAGTGCAATTCGTTCACATACCTTAGACAATATAGGCAGTAATGATATGGGGCGATTATTGTCCGGCTTTTCATGGTCACCTTGCTTTAGGATTGGTGTTACCTCTGCCGTTTTCCAGATTTTTGGAAAAATACCAGATGTAAGGGAATCATTAATAATAGCGGTTAGAGTGGGAAGGATTGACGATAAACAATTTTTCAAAACGCGTACTGTTATTTTATCGTTCCCTGGAGCTTTTCCTGTTGGCATTGAATTGATTACCTTTTCGACTTCTTAACATTCCACTGTTCCAAATGAAAATTGTTGTGCCAGTGGGGATGACACCTTGGAACAAAGGATGGTTTGGTGACGTCGTAATTACTTTGCTCAGCGAGACTCTTAATTTTTCCAACAGTTGTTTGTCCGATTGAAGTAAAAAATTCATTAAACTCATCTGCGACCACTTTATCATCTTTACTGTATGCCTTACGACTGGCAGATTTCTTAGGGATGCAAGCTCTTATAGTTTTCCAAATACAGCCAGTATTACTAGGATTATTCCTGATTTGCAGCTCGACATACTACTGTTCTGCGAACCTCAGTTCACGTTTAACTTCCTTCTTAAAGTTCTTATAAGCGGCCCATGCTAGAGGATCGTTTGTTTTTTTAGCGAGCTTTCGCCAGCTATCTCTTGTTTTCATTAGAGAAATGATTTCATCAGTGACATAGGGATTAGGTCTGCTCCGTATTTTAACGTTCTTAATAGGAGCATGAGAATCAAGTATCTGATTAAATATTAGATGAAATGCATTTAGTTTGTCCTCCACATCGTCGAAGATATTTACAACAGACCAAGGGGCAGAAGACATGTCTCTCTGGAAAGCAGTTTTATCGTAAATTCTTGAAACTTCGCGTTGTAATATAGACAGGCTTGGCACGGTTTTTCTTTAAGCGAAGTCGTACACAAACAAGATCATGGTCACTTATGGAGCAGGGAACTGCTTTCGCATTTTTTACTAAGCTTGTATTTGAAGCTAAGATAACAATTAGCGTTGCAGAATTCTCAGTTATCCTCGTTGGTTGCTTGATTAACTGTGTAAGATTGAAAGCACAGCAAAAATCCAATAACATCTGAGAGCCAGGGTCTTGAGAATTTAACAAATTACAGTTTAAGTCCCCTTAAAAATATATGTCTTTATTGCGAGGAAGGGCAGAGACAAGCGTCCCGCTAAGGTCTTCATCAAAGCAGTTCAGAGTTCTGTACAACTCGTCTGTAAACTGTACAAACAACAAAACATTTATGGTTTCTTGCCTGGATTTTGAGCCAAAGCTGGTGCAAACCAGTGGAAGAAATCTTTGATAAGTCGTCCATGGGTTCAACTTTGCAACCATCTCTCACAAAGGCACAAACGCCACCTCCAATTTTGTTTAAACGGTCGAGGCGATAAATATTGTAGCCAGGTATTTCAACTTCATTATCCAAAAACTGTGCTGTCCAACCACGTTTCAGAGACGGTAAAAATATCATATTCAGTCTTCAGCACAAGGTCTTTTGTTTGAATACGATGTTCGCCATTCTTGATGGATCGAGCATTCAAATGAGCAATTTGTATAATTTGTTGTTGTTGCGGTTGCCTCTTTGCTTTAGTACCGTTGTTTGTCATACCAGGATTCAATTCCACATCTCCAGCAAGCCGAATGAGATCAAAAGCAAAAGTAGCAGAGGAGTTTGCGTAGTATCGAACTCTGCTTCTGGAGAAACGTCGGCGTCCACCGTATTTTGGGTTGTTCTTGTCACAACAAAGCCATGAAATTTCATGTTTACGACCGAAAAACCAACGTTGAGGGATCGTGGACTTGAAAGGAGCATCTTGAGCGAATAGAAAATGCTTAAAAGTCGAAAAATAAAGCAGTGCTCCAAGACAAATCATCAACGACGATGGAGCTCGAATGCACGCCGCCATTTTGGTGATTCTGAAATGAAACTAGCAAAGCATTATCCGATCTGGATTCATATTCTTTGAACAAGAAAAAAAATTTAATTGACAAATACCTTCTACTTTTACATTCAATTTAAAAAAAATACTAAGTACAAAACTACAGTTGTATGTACCAGCGGCCCACGTTTTTAGCAAGAAACCGACAGTCTCGTCGCTACTGTGTCCTTCAGAGACAACTTAACAGAACTAAAAGTCTATAGATTTGTAGAAAAAACTAAATTTGTTCGACTTTTACAGTTCGTAAAGACATAAAGAGGAAAGGACAAGCTAGCCGTGCAATTAGCTTGTGGATTACGATAGTTCAACCTTCATACACTGAAAAATGGTGAAAGGACATAGTAATATTCTCGACAATTGGCCGACGTCTTGGGCTTGTTCTAGATTATAAGACTAAAGAAGGAAACACAAAAAAGGCAGATGGTAGATGATCCGAGGTAAGAAGCAGAGCTTGTATTTTCAGGATTTGGTGGCGCAATTGTCTGGCTGGTTGCGTTTGTCTGGTTTGTGATGGTTGACGTTGGAGTCACATTCACCCTCACGAATGACGTTGAGAAGCTCTTGAATTGAGCTGAGAAGCTCGTGAATGGTGTAGAAGCATAAGAATTGGAGGTATTCTTTCTTTCGGCTTTCGCACAGAGAACCATTAAACAGGCGAGGACGACGAGGAAATGTTTGTTGGACATGGCTGAAGTTTCTTTCCTTGGATATTCTTTACTCAGCGATCTCCTCTAACACGCTATACTGTTGAAATCAGGCACTTTCTCTCGAACGGTGTTTAGAGCAACGTCATTTATGCAATTTGCCTCGGTGCGTGGTCCAATAAGATTTCAGATCTAGCCTTCATTTATAACAATACCCATTTCTTGGTGGTTCAATTAAAAAGATCCGTGTGCCTCCGATATGCCCGAGTTTCTAAGCTCTAGGGAGCAATCAAGCTTAGTTGGCCAACTTTGCAGCTGGGGAAAAATAATAATTTGCATAACAATATGGCGTGAGCGGGCAAAATCTGACGCATTATCTTTTTCTTTGGTTTGAAAATCCAACTGCTCGTCTTAAAACTCTCCAGTTTTTCGTTGTTCTGAGTTATTATTACGCTCTTTGTCTCATCTTTTGTTTTGTTATTCAGTTTGCGCTTGCTTCACATGTGAACCTGGCTAGCCGAATCAAAGTTTTGCGGGAACCAAGTCAGTTATAAGTTGTCCACAGAACTTTTTTTTCTCTTCCCATATTGTTTTATCTTATATGAAAAATATAAAGCAGTCTGTTGTTGCATCGACAAAACGTAACAAAAAAAAATTCTTCGTGCATTGTCTTCAGTTTTATCTAATAGACTTGTTCAAGTCCCGCAGGAGAAATCAAAAGTTTTCTTATTTCTTGATCTAATGCTTTTGTGGTTATGTCGCCAGTGAAAACCAGGCTTTAATACCTTTTTCAGGTTTTTAGGTGATGGTGAATGAACGACCTGTAGTGTATCATTGGATTTTAAACCACAAAGCCGGAGGCTAAAAAATTCTAAACCTAAAAAAGACACGCCAAGCAACTTTATTGAACGACTTCAAAAGCGAAATATTTGGACCGAGACTAGTTAAAATGTTGTGAACAATGCACACTCATTCTTAAAAACAATTAAGAAATCCTTGAATACCGCTACTCGTGCTCTTGTGGATTGAATGAGACCACATAGCATTGGACAGCAAAGCGTCTGTTAAGACATGATTTGAATAGAACATTTTTGGGTGCGGTTCTTATTCAGTACTATTTCTTCGTAATACTTTATTGAATGGGAAAAGGATAATTCAAGATGCTCCGGTTTTGCCTTTCAGAATTCCACTATTAAAGTTCAGAGTGGTTAATACAAGTCAGAAAGCCTACTCCGAAATGTCAATCTCTGCAGGGCATTTACATGGGTAAGAAACGTCAATGGTCGAGTTTTGTCATATGTGTGCAGTGGTTTGTTTATGTGAGCGTGCTAATTCATTTTCCCTACAGTAGAAATTCTGCCGAAGTTGGCTTCGTGATTGACAGTTATATCTCATTCATGTAGAGAAAAAAAGACCCTTTAAATTAAAAATACCGTATAAAAAGAATGGCAAGTTAACGTGATCGTTTTTGTGTTTATTAGTATTTCTTGTACTAAGGATGCTGAGAGCGAACGTTCGACATTGAAAGCTGTCATACTTCGCAAGGTATGAACAGTTTCACGGTAATCGGTGCCATCTTGCAACCAGGGTTAGACAAAGCGTGATTCACACTTTCGTCAAAATCATAACGACATACAGAAGCGCAGTGAGTACTTCTTGGTTATAGTCAAACCTTTTGTACTTTGGATGTACAACGAGTTCAGTTGAGCGTGAAGAACTGACTGCGCTTGCGTATGTCGTAATAATTATGATAAATGTGTGAACGAGGCATAACTTGGATGCTTTGTCATGCTAATCGCAATCAAATGATAGATATTCCCATAAAATTACATTTCATAGACACAGCTCTCCTCAGTGTAGTGACTGACGCCACATAGACCAACTTTCAAGTTGGCGGTGATTTTGGTGATTTCGGTTAGCATTGATGGTTTACTTCTGACAACATGGCGGCCTTGTTGAAAATGGCGTTCTCGTCTCAGTTTGATGATTCTGAGTGTAAGAAAAAATGACTCAGTAGACCTCAAGGATAACGTGGTCTTACGATCAAACGAATGAAATAAATAATTTATTGTCACTAGAGTATTCTTCACGCCATTCTGGCTCCACGCAAGATGTGCCAAAGAGCGTTCCCAAGTTTTGATCGCAACATCAGCATTTAGAACATGGACAACATTGCGAATATATATTTTGAAAAACGCGTTAACCGACCAACTAGAATGTGTGCATGTCCTAAGCAACAAGAAGGAAAACATCCTGAGTTTGTTATGTACGAGTTGCTTTACGAACATAGGATTTGATAAATTTGGGAACTGGCGTTGGGACTGCAGTTTTCCTAAACGGCCAAGTATCTCATCCGTCTTCGGAGACATTGGAGGACAAGGGAGGTCTTGGGGGACTTAATAGGGAACTTAAGATGTACAACGTCAACTTCAACGGCGACGTCCCTTAACTCTTTTCCCGCCGTATAAGTCCGATATTATTTTATCCTGGCTTACGTCGGACGATTTTACTTGTCAGGGGAGACATCATACCAGAAAAAGGTCAATCATAAACTCATATTTGAACGACATATTAAAATCTAGAAAAAAAGTCCGTTCTGTCGGTTTACCTCAACTTCTCCATTCCTCGGAACGACTGAAGACAACAAGTTGTACATCAGCAGGTGTTAAGTTAACGGCTGAAACCAGCCGACAGGCACGTTGCTGGGGAAAGCAACATGAATTAAGGAACAAATATTATGGGAACTATTAAAACTTGAAAAGGACTTGATATGATTCATCTTGCGCTCATTATTCACTGAAATCCGTTATCAGGCAACTTTTTCGTGTGAAAAATGGGGATGAACGTCGCTTGTGGCCGTGTGTTCAGCAGCATCTGAACAAGTTTAGCTAGTTTTAGTGACAACCGTAGGCGTTAGGTTGACTGAAAATGCTGGGCGAAACAGAAAGTTGAAAAGTGGATGTATCATACACGCATGTGATGATTGTAAGAACTGGTTATAGAATTTTAATACTTTACAAATGGTTTGGTCTGGGCAGTTAATGAGATGTGGGTTAAAAATAGAAGAGTATACAAGGTTAGCATTTTTAAGCCAGTTTTTCCATACGATCGCAACGATCCACGTTTCTGGTGCATAATGTTAAAATTACGATCTCAGTTCATCTGGAAAATGTTAGGCAGATCATATACTTATAACAACTACGAGGAGCCACGGTCTCCTTGGCTTTTCCTTACTGGGTTACATGGTGAAGACGCAGCCCTGTGGCTTCATCACTCACAGGTTTCGACCTCGAGCATCTTCAGCCGCCAAGCTAAACGAACTAAAGGATCGGACATACGGTGAAACTGGGGTATACACGAAAAGGATATTTCAAATGGTGGTGAAATTCAACGAAAAAAATCCCCCCAGTGAAATGATAGGTTAGGGGGGAAGGCATTACGTATCCAAAACAGTCCTACACATTGGATGTGTGACGCAAAGTGGTAACCGTCCGCCGTACCGTGTTGGAATTAACACGACATCTAAACGGTGTCATTCACACTGAACGCGTCCCCGTTACTGCGTTCGGCGTAGCGCGTTTAGTGTGAGAGATGCCATTAAAATAACATGAAGCTAATTTTCAAGGATTACGGTGTACGTATACGACGTTGCGTTTTAAGACTTGACTTTTACTTTTTCTTTGATGCTTACCCACCTCTAATCACAATATTGCCCGCAGACGTAAAACCCTTTCCTCTTCCATGCCACATGGCAGTTGCCGCAATATCAAGCGCGCAATGTTGGATCGTGTTTCCTTGGTATTAGACCAGATGATCTGGCCTCTCAGTCAAAGCAAAGAAAGTTAAAGGTTATGTCGACTTGGGTCAGAAAAGTTATAAGGAAAGTTGGCTGTTAAGCAAACGAAAATAAAGAGAACCAATTGGTTGATACCACAGTAATTTTAAATATTTTTAGCGAACTCGAGGTTTTATCGTGAAAATAGTAAAACCGTTCAAAGATCTTGTTACACACATGAATTTTTTCCCCCTACAGCATTCTTCGCGATGAAAATGGTCGTCAAAATCGTCCCATTTAGCACCTTTTTAAAGTAGAAAAACACATTGAGGCGAGCACGTTCTCAAGTTTGAGACTTCTGAGTTTGATTTTCATTGAAATGAAGAGCCCATGGACATCTCATTTGAATAAAAACTTTTAGTGTAAATAGGCAAACCTGCCGAGGGACGCTTGAAATAACCAACACTAGTCTTTGGTTCAGAAAAAAGAATCTTTTATTCATTTTTCAACCACCTAACACCAAACACACAGTTCAATACGTTCAGCTGTAAAAACTGAACGAATTACTACAAGCAGATGTCAACAACAGGATGCATGCAATACCTAGATTGTCACTACCGAAGATGCTTGATCGAGTTCGCAAAATGGTAACGTCGATGGAGAAACAAGGAAAGTGTCTTACTTATTGGACAACTACTGCAGACGAATTCATTTATCTTTGCTACATGGGAAAGCATCTTCGTGTTACAAACGGATTGAAGACCAGCAAACATTCTAGAGACAAAATAGACGACAAACAGGATTCTTTAGACATCGAAACCCAACACTTTAGTGCTCGCTAAAATTTGTAGAAAATAACAGGAAAAACGAGAAAACATATTGATGATGGTCGAAGATGAGTGGAAAGGTTTGTTCCTTTTGTTTCCGCGGAGGTTGTACCCGGTGGAGGTGACGTACCCGATGTAGGTGGCTTTCCCGTGTAGATGCTCGGCGAAGTGGTGTTTAGAGTAGGAATCGTTGTAGTACGGAAGAATCGGTAATATTGCTTCCGGCAGCGGGAATGGCAGCCATATTTTTGCACAGAACAAAAGACTAGGTATTTTAACCCTTTGCCTGTCCCGTGCATCACATATGACACACACTGGACGTCTGAGCGATAACATCAAACAAAGGCTAGACAGGCAAAGGGTTAAAAGTTGAAATATTACAGTCTCATACACGAAGAAGAAATAATAAAGCCCAGCAAAAAACACGCAAAATAGGCATATTAACCCTTTGCCTGTCTAGCCTTTGTTTGATGTTATCGCTCAGACGTCCAGTGTGTATCATATGTGATGCACGGGACAGGCAAAGGGTTAAGTCGAATGAAAGTATTCTTCCGTAACATACGTCCACAATTTCTCGTGAACGCAAGTGCAGCCAGGATACTGTAATAAAAATCCTTATTAGAAGTTAAGCTTTTGTCGTTCTACGACAAACAAACAAGAGTTTTTCTTCAGCTTCAGACGATGTCCTAGAACGAAAGCTTAACTTCTAATAAAGATTTTTATTACAGTAACCTGGCCGCACTTGCATTCACGAGAAACTAGGTATTTTGACGGTGGAAACGACGCCATTAATGTTTCCATCACCGCACAGAGTTTAATACAATTTTTTAATTTCATGTAGCAGTGTGAAATAAGTAGGTTAGAACTTTTGTCTTACCGGATTTGATCTTTTCTAAAGCATGTCATCTCATATTTAATTTGGATTCAAGGTTTAATTTTTGATCCTGAATTCACACGTTTTTTTTGTTCTTTTTTTTTTTTTAAAAAAAACCCAAAACAAATTCTCTTAGAAAATGTCATCCTATTCAACCTGAAATTTGCCACAGGAGTAGATTTCCTTCTTGGTCAGAATCGGTGGTGATTGGCGAATGCATATTCCGTGCATATATCCTGTCTATCAGTTTTAACATTTCGATATGATCTTCCTAGCATCGTGGCAATACAACCTTCTCTAACTCTTTACTGGTGATACGTCTCCCCTCCCCTTGGGTAAAAAGTTGAGATCGTTTATAGGTCGACTAAGTAATGCATAGATATCATGTGATCAGACAGTTCATCTATATTAGCTCTTTCCCAGCGGGCAGTGGCGTTACTAGGGTTAATTTTTTTTTTTTGGTGGTGGTGGGGGGGGGGGGGGGAGGGGCAAAATTGTGGCATACCCTGAGATTTTACAGCCTTTTGATAAAATTTATCCAGTTGGCATTTCCGTACGAAAGTCGTTGATCAAAGTGGCAATTAACGAAATTTATGATATGAAATGGGGGACCAACCCCCCAATTTCCGTTTGGGGGGGGCGATTTCCCTTTGGGGCCCCCTCGCGACGCCTATGCCAGTGGGATAAGACTTCTGTTCATTTACTCTGGCAAACGCCTGACGATTTTACTCGTCAAAGGGAGAGCTCCCGTCGGGAAAGAGTTGAAACTGTTTACAGAAAAAGTGGAGCGATGATTACATAAATAACCTCCGACCAAAAATTAGAAGATTAACGTCCCTTTGGAAATGGTAAAACTGCTTGGCCACATGGAACGAGTGTCCGATCGTTTGTCATGTAGCTTCCCTTGTACAACAAAAGCACAAACCAACGCTCAGTGTCTTTTTTTTTTATTTCAAGATATTTTCCTTTTCCTTCCAGTTCTTTTTCTTCAGCTTACTTTTCATATCGTAACTTTCCGTTCCTTTCCATCCAGAAAAGTTATCCAACACTGAAGACGAAAGCTTCATTATTTATACTAAAATTACACAACGGTAATACAAGGCGAGTTAAATACTAAATCATCCAAATTATCTTAGATTTCTCTTTCTTTACACAACAGTCTTATTTTCTCTTAGTCTCAATTATGCTGAACGAACGTCATGGGGTCACATCCTCTAACAGGATGCCCTTCCATTCCAACACTGTAGATATCTTTGTACAGCTCTTCAAGAGGTAGCTCTTTATCTTTTTGTGCTCTAGCAACGGCGTCTTCAACTTCCTTTTTTACGTCTTGATCAATCTCCTAAAATGACAAAAAAAAAAAGATTGTTCGCACGATTCGGTTAAAGCGATCCGAATCCTTTATACCAAATTGGACATTTCCACTGCTGCAAATACGCAAGATGTAATGTATGTAACATCACACACTGAGAGTGTTTCATTTAATTTCCAAACAGCGAGAAGATGGTTTTCAAACTTTGAAGTGGTTGTGAACCACAATAAGCACAGTATTCGCGCGTATGATGTTGCTCCTTAGAAGAGTCTGCACTTTAGGAGATAATTGGTTATAAAGTTGTCGAAATTTTATGCTAATAAAAGGTCACAAACTACTTTTCTAACTGCGTCTCGGTACTGACTTCCTTTGTGATTTCATCATCAATTATTATTGGGTTTGAGAACATAGAATCAAAACACCTTCGGGTTATAATTTTTCGCTGTGTTTTCCTGATCAATTATTGAGTTTGAGAAGACACCATCTCAAAGCGTTAATACTTCAAGACCCAAACATCGTATGGAGGCTGCTAATTTATAGAAAAACCTTAAACTTACAATATACATTCAACATTTTAAATACAATAGCCGGTTACCCTTATTACGTCAAATAAATACAACTACCAGAATACTTTGCAGTTTTTGAATCTTCGAGCGAAGTTTGTTTTTTGGACATTATATTTTCCCCAGAGAATTTGAACGCAATGGTCTTGCTTTCGTTTTTGGGTTTTGTTAATTTGCATGCCTGTGCTCAGTGATTGTTATTTGTCCAAAGTATGGAAGGGCTGTCGCAGCTGGAGCAGCTTGAAGCCATAGCTGCGACGCAAGATTTGCTGCTTTCTGAATCAGCAGATATTTCAAAATATTTGGAAGACGAAGGAGAGGAAATTCGTAGGTTCGAGAAACCTGCGACAGACGAACAGATAAGGCAAAGGGAAAGAGAGAATTCCAAAGAAAACTTGACAAAATATACCGCTTGGGTTGAACACCGAAATAGTCAAATTGGAACATTCGGAGATGAATGTTCTTCGGTTCCCCTCGATTTTGAAACGACGAGCGTGAAAGAGGTCATCCATTGGCTAACAAGGTTTATTTTGGAAACTAGAAAAGCGGATAGCAAGCCGTACCCAGCCAATACTTTGTATAATATTTCAACTGGGTTATTGAGACATTTCCGAGATGATCTCAAAAGGTTTGACTTGAACATCCTGGCAAAGAACGACCCTAATTTTTCATCATTGAGAAATGCTCTAGATTCAAGGATGAAAGAAATGACGAATGCTGGGATTGGCACATTGAAGAATGCAGCAGATCCTTTAACGTTTGCGGATGAAGAGCAGTTGTGGTCGTCAGGGACTATTGGTTTTCATTCATCCCAAGCGTTAAGCTATGCTGTCTATTTTTACAATTGCAAAGTGTTTGGGTTTCGGGCTATGAACGAACGTCAACCTTATGGTTGAACAATACGAGATTGGAGTTGACGAAACCGGAGAATTTCTTAAATTCCATGGCAGAATCTCAAAAACTGCGCAAGGTGGCCTCGAACAACGTAAAGTTGATGTCAAAGATATCAAGCAATATGCGCAAGAATCCAACTGTCGATGTGTAGTGAAATTGTTCAAAGAATACATGAAGTGTGTTCCAAGGAGTGGACGATTTTATAGGGAACCACTTCGAAGCGAAAAGCCGGGAGATGTTAGATTTGTATCTCAACCTGTTGGCATAAATACTTTATCAAAGTATCGAAAGGCGATGTGCGCGACAGCAAAAATAAACTTCGATTGACGACGATTTATTAATCACTCGGGAAAAGTCGTCTGTGCGACGCAACTATATGAAAGTGGTACTTTTGACGAACAAACAATGTCAAGAACCGGGCATCGAAGGACTGCTGTTCGCTCAAGGCCAAGCAGCACGTTGGTCAAAGCTGTATCCGACGCACGACAACCACCAACACCAAAGGAAGGTAAAAAGAAAAAAAAGCAGAAAACGAGGAGGAGGAGGAGGAGAAAAAAGAAAACAACGAAAACCGCTTCTTCATCGTCTTGTTCAGTTAACATTAAACATGGCAAAGCCAGTATTTCACTTCATTTTCATTGACAGATACTGAACGATTTCTTAGGTCTCGTGTGTGTGTGCACGTGTGTAAAGATTCTGAGTGTGATGTTCGAAATACAGTTTCGTTGTTCTTGAGCTAAATTTTTGGTAAAAAATTATTCAGTAAACAACTTTGTCTTAACGCCGTTGATGTTTTTTTCCTCATGTTTTTTTCCCTTTGTCATTGATTAACATTCATGGTGGGCTGATATGTAACTAATAAGGCCATTTTTATCTTTTGTTTGAAGCATAGGCTGACTGTGAAGAGTGGTTCAGTGGCATATAGAGCACGGAAATACTCGCGTCTGATTGGCTTGGTGGGGGTGACCATGTTCTAATGATTTACAATGTATATGTCGTCGAGGTTCCCTTCTTACCAATCAACTCACGGTTCATTTCACTCACTTTAAGTTCGTCAGCAGTTACCAGATCCGCGGACAGGATCCTCTCCTTGAAGCTCGCAATCGGATCTTGCGTTTTTCGTACGTTTTGAATTTCGTCCCTAGTGCGATAACTGAAGAAAGACAAAAAAATACACGACAGCTCGTTAATAGAACACGAACGCTTAAGTTCTATGTGTACCAGTATAATTTCGTCCTCATCATTTACAAGATTTACCAAATACGTTGCTAAGTGAGCACGAAACGTTTGCCCGGAGCGTAGGGCAACAAAACTCTCGAATGATGAAAACTTTGTTTTTGTTAAGTGGTTGCCACACTACAAAACACATTCGTATAAATGGAGTGAAAAAATCTTTCTGTTTACCTACTTACATTAGTCAAGAACAAAATAAGTTAGTGTATATTAATTTACGATTTATTTCGGCCGCGGTTCATGTTAACGTCGCTTTAGAAGTTAATTTTTGCCTTTTATACCAGACAACTGATACGATAAAGACGATTTGAACGATATCTTGTAGGATAAAAACGGTCGTTTTAAAAAGAAATATTATATCGACTTACCTTACGCCAGGATCACTCATGCTGTGTCCATAATAGCGATAGGTTACACACTCCAGCAGAATCGGACCCTGTAGAGCGAACACACATCACACTCAACATTTGACAACATTTTCTGTTTCTAACAGACAAGCACAAGAGTATAGTGAGTTACACTGAAAATAATCATTTCTCCACAAGATCAGCACTGCTTTTGATCAACGGAAAAATTTCTTTGGATCATAAAGACATGATATGAGATATGAAAATCAGCGTATTTTTTATAATTGCATCGTCCAGACATTCTTCATATTGGTATGAACAAAGGACACGTTCAGCCCTAATAGTGAATGAAGGGTGATCAGGGTGGTTCAAGTTTTTCTTTGTCATCTGTTTTGATTGCCTATAATTGATCGCTAGGGTCAAACTCGTCTACGGCACCATTTTCCGAAGGACACCATCGCCTATTTTAACAGTTGACCAACAGGGCAACAGATCTAGTTGCATTTTTCTCTAGCTTAGTGATCCTATTTCTCAAATGATGGAGCTGACGTTAATTGAAAGATTGTCGGTGTTTAGACATGGTTTGACGCTTCTCTGACTTAAAAAGTTTTGAAGGTATTTTACAAAGCTATCATTCATGGCCAAACGTTTGCACAGGAGACTGGATAATTCTCGGACAAAATTCTCCAAATGTTCCAACTATTCTTCCGATAGGACCGACCACATTTCTTCGGACTATCACTGTACCCATTCTTTCTGACTACATACTTGTTTTAATTTGAAAAAACCCCCAATATTTTCCAAGGTTCATAGCCCAATTTTGCGTTTTCTTTCTGTCATGGGTTAACCATACGTTCTTGACAGATTTTCCATTCATTTCTTTTGTCTACTTACTCAACTGTGTTAATAAAAGATCAACAGACCTTGTCGGATCTTGTGTAATCTGTGGCAAACTTCGTCGCTTCTCTGACAGAAAGGACGTCCATTCCATCAACCTGTAAATGAAAGCAAACAGACAAACATAGATCGAAAGTAAATGATTATTAAACGCAAGGAAAGGTAAAAGCAAGTGAGCCTGCAAGTAAGACAATCGATCCAACAACATAAAGGATAAACGAGCGAGTAAGCGAGCGAACAAACGAACAATTCGTAAAGTCAAAAGCAAGATAGAAGACGATTAGTTTGTATGTTGAATGTATGAGAGCTTGGAAATATCTTCAGATGATAGAGGAATGATCGTCAAGCCCTATACTCAGGAAAACGATTTCTGAGCCCCAGATAGAAGACGATTGTAACTTACTCGTATGCCAGGTATGAAGTCTCCTCTGGTATAGAACTGTGTGGTGGCTGATGCCCGTTCCACCGATGTGCCCATACCATAATGGTTATTTTCACATATAAAGACACAAGGTAGATTCCAGAGCTTGGCCATGTTGAACGTTTCAAAGACCTAGCCATTTCAAAGACAGCATTATTATTATAATTATAATAACTACTACAACGATGATGACGTCAATAACAATAAATAATAAATAATAATCATTGTAAGACAACAATAACAACATCAATTTCAAGAACCAACCTGTCCTTGGTTGGCTGCACCGTCACCATACAATGTCAAACATATCCTTCCATTTTCTCTGTACTTGTGCGCAAAAGCAATACCAGCCCCAAGTGGAACCTTAGACAAGAGATGGACATTATTTCAGTCCAACTGTGCAAGCTTAATAAAACCTAATTAAATTACTGTGGAGGAATATTTCTTTGAAGTTTAAAGATACATAGGTGTTGCACACATCAAACCATTAAGATTTGAATGAAAAAGAACCAAAACATCACTTGATTTGAAACTGGCAACTTACATATCACAAAACTAGAGGTCAATAGGAAGTTTAAGGAGTTATCAGGAATCTTGATAAGGAATGAAGTGTCACTTAAGCTGAAGGGGAAGCTGTATATGATGTGTGTTAGGAGTGCTATGGTATATGGAAGTGAAACATGGGCCATGACGGCAGAGCAGAATGGTAGATTGGAATGTATGGAGATGAGGATGTTGAGATGGATGTGTGGTGTATGGCTGAGGGATAGAGTGCCAAGAGCAGTGCTGAGGGAAAGAATGGGGATTGAGTTAGTGTCTGATGCTGTGAAACAGAATAGGTTAAGATGGTTGGGACATGTGCTGCGGAAGGATGATGATGATTGGGTGAAAAAGATCATGTCGTTTGAGGTGGAAGGTAAGAGAGGAGGTGGAAGGTAAGAGAGGATGGGGAAGGCCAAGGATGACATAGAACCAGTTGGTGGAAAGGGACATCAGGACATGAGAGTGTGGGTTGAAGAGGGAAGATGTGAAGGATAGGGGGAGGTGAAGGAGGCTGCTGTATAGAGCTGCCAGCCAACCCCTGCGTAAGCAGGGAAAATGGCCAGGTCAATAAAGGTCAATAAAACTAGAGGTCAATAACACAACTGATTTTCCTAAAATCAAAACCATGTCAAAAATCTTTGACACATATCATCTGAAGTTCCCCTACCTGAGCTCCTACAATTCCATTGCCACCATAATATTCATGACCATACATGTGCATGGATCCACCTTTACCCTTTGTCGCCCCAGTCTCTCGACCTTGGCAAGAAAACAATGCAAAAAAACTTACAAACACAATTGCTCCAAATAGAGGACACTGTCAGGTAAATGTGTGCTGTGTAGTTTGAATAGTTTAAGCAAAATACAACTTGCCTAACTGGTCAGGCAAGGTGCATGCATCCTAAACCAAAAGATGATTAATAAACAACACAGAGAACTTTTGGCTGCTTACCTGTCAATTCTGCAAGAATTTGGTAAACAGATCTTCCTCTCATGTAAGTCCAACCATGGCAGCGATATGCAGTAATCACGCTGTCATCTTTGTTGATTGAATGTTCCATGCCGACAGCACATGCTTCCTGCAGTATGCAAGATAGATAAAATTCTCATCTTACAAGCAGAATGTTTGCTGTGTTTTATTCTTGAATTTGCAAACATTCAGGCATACACCAAATATCTTGCCAGTATGGAACTGGTATCAGGACTGCACCACAGTTGTTACACCTTATCATTCAAATACCGGTAAGACTATTAGTTCTACAGGTATTTGAACAATGAGGTGTATACAACTCTTCAATCATTATCCAGTGTATTCAAGAAGGGGGAGGGCAAATAAAATATCTTGCATGTCTGCCTAAATAAAAGAGGGCATGCTTCTTAGGCTGTGAACACAGATCCATTACTGTTGACAGCTGGAAATGAGTCTTGACATGAAAAGCTTTTGTTAATCCAATTCATTTAATCATATCACGGTCATACCTGTCCTGAGTACAAGTGACAGAAACCTCTTATCACCCTTGCTTTGTATAACTTGTCTGCAGCATTTTCCATTCTCCTAATGGTTGACATCTCCTTGTAGTACACAAGGGCCTCATCTCTTGTAAGAACAATACCTTTGGTTGGTGGGCCACTGTCAAGCTTGTGGAGTTTGTACTCCTTTCAACAAAATAAAAAAGGGTATGATTTCTATGCTAAGTTACTTATGGTAAGTCTAGAGGTGTCATAGGAATCAAGATTTTTGGAGTTCTGGTGCCAGTTAGAAATCATTGATAAGAATATAACTTTTTAAGAACAAGAACTCTTTAAAGTATAATTATACATACTGTAATAATAAGCCAACATCATACAAATCAATCAGCATACTATTAATAAAATATTATACTGAAGCAATATTACTTAAAATAACTCTGCTTATCAGAGTTTACAGCTAAAAATAGTGTCCTGGCTTTGAACTGAGTAATTCTTAATTTTATATCAAAAATGAGCTATCAATAACATTTGCAATAGAAAAGATAACCATATTTTGGTTTAAAACAATGAACTCGATATTTTTACTTGAACTTTTGTAATTCTGATTCTGGTCAAGACGTATAGTTAGCTCCAACAGTGTAACAGTAATGGTTGCTCACTTTTCAAGTGAACAAACTAACCTCAATATCAACCTCTGCCTGGTTGGCCACAGTTCTTATAATGGTGTGCTGCTTCTGAAACTACAAAATAATAAGTAGATGAAAGCCAATAGTCATATTTCATTGCCTTTTGAGCATTTCAAAAAGGTTTTCAGCACAACATTACTCAAATGAAATTTTATGAAAAGCATCTAGGTGGAGGTTCATTGCATTTAAGAATTGTAAGATCAGTTTAATTTCAAAATTAGTTTAAATTAGCCCTGAATCTTATATGTTAATTTGATTTTAAGAGTTACCATTAAACTGGCCATGCTGCTAAGGCTATGATGCCAAAGCCTGTGTTTCATGAGTCTTGCTTAGTTTATCCTGTTTAGTGACCAATTATCTGTGAGGTCTTTTAGGTTAATCCACTTAGTTTACAATTTTATGTGATACTTTTAATCAGTAATAATGAAGAGAAATGTCCTAGAGGCAGGGCAACTGGAGTATTCTGCAAGTATATGGGAAAAAGTAATGCAGCCATAATTTTGGAGCCCACATGCAGGTGGGCTGGTTTGGGTGGGTCTTTGCTTCTGTAAGTTAACCATCTCCTTGAGGGGGATTAAGGGGGGGGCTTCTTTTGCTCACTTATTTTGCCATATTTAAAACAATCTTACAAATAATATATATTAACTGTGCTCGGTTGCTTGATTTGTCAATTTGCTATGGATGAAAACCAGAAGAACAAATTGGTTGGCTATGAGTTAATGGCAGCATCCAATATTCAAACATTGCACAAACAATATACCCTAAAAATGGCAGGTGAACCAGAGAACTGCTTTGAACAAAAACAGATGTGTGTGAGGTCTTAGACAAGTTCCGTGATGAGTTAAACATAACAATTACCAAGCTATACGTACGCAGATTTAGAAAGATTTTGATAACATTTGTGGTATGTGATTGGATATCCATGCATTGTGTTACGTGCAGATTAGCCATAGATAAGCAATATATTGCCAGGTATAACTTGCTACTACGACAGACTTTACACTGAAGCAAACATTGTACTGATTTCCCCCAGGTGACGCTATAAACACTTAGCTAAAGATAAACTGTTATTACCTGTTTTTTCTTATGCAAAAAAAGCATTTTCACAAGCGAAGCTGCAGTTGTTTCGCATCCCCCGTGTAAAACAAGTTTACACTTACCAGCAATTGTCGAGAAGACCTTCCAATAAAACTCGCACAAGATCGCAACATTTGACGAATTGTAAAGTTTAAAAATATTTAGAATACAGTCAACAGTGGAAACTGCACGTATTTTCGTGCTATTTTGTACAGGAAGATAAATTAGTTCCCAATCTCTCATGAACAACCGCGCAGTATTAACTGAAAGTAAAACACAGGTAACTAGATTAAAACTTAGGTTATAATGGTACCCCTTCATCTTCTCTGGAAAGCCGCGGAAGCGCATTACCTAGTTTCTGGAGAGTATCTCGAATAACAAATAAGTAAAAACGACCGAGAAAATATATACCTGTCTGCTGGTTTGGAAATATAATCGTTCTTAGCATAACATTTGGGCAACTTCGAACCTGGTTTCTCCTGAACCCTTCAATATCTGGAGTTTTTTTTGAGGTTCTTTTTGTCAACCTCACTTCTTGGATATGGTACCTGGCTTGCAGGTAACTCTCAATAAAAGAAACACGTGAAGTTTACAATTTCGTTTATTTTCTATTAGATTTATTTCACTCACTTGCATTATGGGTACAAAAGCACTAGCAGAGAAACTCAATCTGCTCCATTTGTGTGGGTGTCTAGAGTACTCTTCCTTGATTAAACGTAAAAGTAGGTTGCTGTGTACACAATGTAAAATAACGTTTAGAGAGCTAAATGGTAGACGAACTATCGAAACTGAAATGATAAAAAAAATCCCCCAGAACTTTCGTGGGGAAGTCCTAGGTTACAGAGTAAAGCGTACATTGAAACAGAAACTGTTTCCATTTTACTTTTACATGTAGCGAAGGGTCTCCGCACGAAACATTAGCTTTCTTAGACATGCTTGAAAAACATTCTGTAGGTGAGGCACCTTAAGTCTGCAATGGTTGATTTTTTTCCAAGTACATGGTATTTTTATTTTCTTTTCTTCTAAGTTTCTAGAAATTCAGTGAACTTGAGTAAGATCGCCTGAAAAGATATCAGGTAAACCTATTCAGCCACTGCCGGCCTTACGTTATTTCCAATCCGATTCCTCATAATGTTTATTTAATGATCTACTTTAGTAGTTTTCAATTGTCTTCTGGTCGCTATACTTCATTATTACACTGGATCACCACTTTTATTCCCTCTCCCTTTTCTGCGGTCTCGAAGGCTTTTAGGCACTCTTCCAGTTTAAATCTATGTGTCACCAACGATTTCACGTCAACAGCACCACTGGCCACCAAGGAAAGGGCCGTGGGGTAACTGACAATACAATGGAAAAGAAAGAGAATTATTTTCATTAAACGACTAATAAGACAGAAGAGACTTAACTTCTCTGGGAAAGTCCTTCCTTGGATATCTTACAACGCAAAGAGACGAAAAAAAAAAAACCGATTAAAGAACGAATCGAGCGGATACAGCACTGACATTACGACTGATAGAAACAGTCGGCTGGTTTGTCTGTGTTTTATGAATATAATGTAAAAGAACGACTCATGTATGTTCTCCACAGAACCACTGCATGCAGTCTAAAAAAACTAAATGCGATTAGCGAGGCTTGCCAGCGACCAACGACCACAGATTTTAGGACGCGTTACCCCGCTTCCTTGTTTACCCTATTGTCTATCTATGAACTTATTTTGACCTGTTAGTACGTATCGAACAGTAATTTTTTACGATAACTTGACACTGCCGAAATCAACTGAAAAATGTTGACTCGAGCAGGATTTGAACTCGCACCTTCGGGATACCGGCCCGCCGCTCTACCTGTTGAGCTAGCGAGTCCACAAGGATCGGAGGCGAGTTTTTTCTTTTCTATCCAACTTAAGC
Organism: Heliopora coerulea; assembly: GCA_030142905.1. NCBI lineage: Eukaryota > Metazoa > Cnidaria > Anthozoa > Scleralcyonacea > Helioporidae > Heliopora > Heliopora coerulea. The sequence goes on along the minus strand of JASJOG010000019.1, from coordinate 1,095,525 downwards.
GCACGAGGTATTTTTGCGACAACTTAACGCTTATCCATGAGAGGAAATGCAGTGTTTCAATTCTATTTCAGAATCATCTTCAGAGATACAGGAACAAAAATTTTTCATGTCTCTTGCACTTAAGTTGGATAAAAAACTCGCCTCCACTCCCTGTGGACTTGATAGCTCAACAAGTAGAGCGGTGGACTGATATCTCAAGGTCCGAGTTCAAATCCTGCTCAGGTCAACATTTTTCAATTGACTTCAGCAGTGTCAGATTATCACGAAAAATTTCTGTTCATGTACTTCTGAGGATGATTCTGAAATTGTACGTATCGATTCTACATGTTTGATGCAACAGACTAATCCATATTTCAACGCAACCTAAAGACAGTGCTGTGGATAGCCCACGTTATCATGTGCTGTATATACCATGTGCTGTATGTACCATGTGCTGTATGTACCATGTGCTGTATGTACCATGTGCTGTATGTACCATGTGCTGTATGTACCATGTGCTGTATGTACCATGTGCTGTATGTACCATGTGCTGTATGTACCATGTGCTGTATGTACCATGTGCTGTATGTACCATGTGCTGTATATACTATGTATATATCAAGTACTGTATATATACCACGCCGATGCACTCATGTCACCAGGATGTGATCAAGGCTCAGTACGACATTCTGAACACAATGGATGTTGAGTTTGATACAGAGGGTACGTTTTTGCACTTCTAGTTGGCATTAACTTACCAATTGGCGTATCGAAATATTCCTCTGACATCTACTTCTCTAACTAGGAATTCAGTCACTGGCATCTGAACCTCGGGGTTCCCCATTCCGACAATAACCACCACGCCACCTGATTCGGTTGCCTAGTGAAAGCGAGAAAAATCAGACTTGTTACAAACGTTCATGCCAGTGTAGGTATAAGACATAAAAAACGAATCTTGTTTCTGTTGAGCCTTAATAAAAACAATTAAACAAAATAGTGTTGTGATGCAGATGGTGCAATCTGATTGGATAAGTAACTCGAGATCTATCGGCCACTAGAAATCGAGTTGGTCGAACTGGAACGAAATTTAAAATATGGTCATGCCATTTCCTCTATTTCTCGTTTCGCAAAGTTTCTGAGATAGATTTACAGATATTAAAAGCAAATCCAATAACCGAAAAAAAACCAGCAGCAAATTATAGAGGCAACGAAACGCCGAAAGATGGCTATGTTCCTCAAAATTGCACATTGAAAAGCGTTTTAAGTCCCGTTGTAAATCACCCGTTTTATCAAAAAAATTCAATTCGACGTCTCGTTTTTTTTAAATTTTGCTTAACTTAAAGTTTTCTATTTCTTACGAAGTTAGAACGTGTGTAGAATGCAGTTTGATGCAAGCTGAACTTTACTAACGTAAATTGCCGTCTTGATGCTCGATTGTGCTCCAGTACATTCAATAGTTCTGTTTGGTGCCCTCTCCAGCATCTCCCTGACTCGCGACGCCACTTCTCTGGCAGTTTGGTTCTTCTCCACTTGGATTGTCAAGTCTGCCCCAAGCTGTTTGGCTAGCTGTAGTCTTTTCATGTCTAAGTCTAAAAAATCGCACAGTGCATGGTTAAAAAAAGAAAGTTCTGTTGAAGAACTTCGATGATGAAGTCCTGATCAAGAAGTCTGGACGGCGATTCTACTAAACCTGAAAGTTTGTTCTCCGAATAAGATCTAGCAAGTGAACAACTGATCCTTTGAACAACGATAATTAAATTTTATTCGCCAAATAGTGCTATTCTGCGGAAAACGTACAGTGCGCTGGGTAAATTTAAGCTCCATAATTCAAAGAAAAGACGCCCCAGTACACTCACTCGAACTTCCACGCCTTCTCCATCGAACAAGCTGTTCGGGCTCCTACGACAGGACCCAGAACTTCAGAATAAATAGAAACAATGGTGTAAACAGCAGTTTTTTAATTTACTATACAAAAGATAAACAACTACATGCAAAACATGTTCGCTTGCAGACTTTTAGCTTCTCGTGTGATATCATTACGAGATAAAAGCGATGAGCGCAAGATGTCTCTTCATGAAGGACGTTCATTTAAAGATGTGCGGCAAGCATCTGTCGCAAATAATTCTGCAGTGCTTAGAGTGTCATTACCTGTTATTGCAATACGACTAGCTCCACAAGCTTTGGCTACAAGCAAGTTCACAAGACCAATTGGGCCTGAAGTTAAAGAGCGGAAGGAAGAAATTAGAAGTGTGGACAACAGAGAAATGTCACCTTTGCAGTGTATGCTGTATGTTAGTGCCTACTCAAGGTGAATGTTTGGACGAGGGGAGAAGGATGGACCCCTCATTGTGGTCCATGATCAGAAAAGAAATTGATTAAATCTATGGCAACTTCAGGGGTTTGAATTTAAGCCAGGTAGCGCTGGAGATCCCACGGCAGTGAGTTACTGGTTACTTCTCCATATTTGTTGCTTTTGTTAATAAATATTCATCATTGACTTAACTAAATGTGATCCCCAGAATGTTGGAAATCACTTTCCCACACATCTAGATTTCAGACTTATCTGGAGGATATGCCCCCGACCCCAATTTAAGAAAGGGATCTTACAGCTCCTTTGATATACACAACTGCCTAATTTAGTATGGGCAGATTCCTACTTCAAACCTTATTGAAAGCCCTGGAGAACAGCAATGAAAAAAACAACAACATGGAAACATTACCAGCACCACAAATAAGAACTGCATCCCCCATTGTTATTCCAGCTCGGCGGCAGGCATGTACTCCAACAGACAAAGGCTCAAGCAATGCTCCTTCTTCAAAACTCACTGAGTCAGGCAACCTAAGTTAAGATACATCATCATTGAAGTTATTGCTCACAGGAAAAGACGTGGTTTTACAAATAAATCTACACAAACATGACTTAGTACTGTGATTTACTTCAGTACTGTATGTTGGAAGATAAATACCCTTTCATCAGCCACTGGAAGAGATTTTATCAGAAGTACATCTTTCTGGGGTGAGAACTGCTGAGGACGGGTATTTTCTAAGTGTTTTAAAAGCAATGAATTACCGGTAAAAAAAAAAAAATTGGAAGTAACTTAGGCTGATACCAATATGTTTTTTAGTTATACAGTAGTGGCAATGTTTTTTTTGCAGTAGTTTTCAGGAGGATTGTGGCTGAGGATTGCTGTGGTTACTGTTCATAAATTAAGCTGCAACAAAGTTCCATTACTGCTTACATGAAATATTACCACTAACTGAATAATGCTTACTGTAATAAAAATTGATAGTCCAGGTTAGTGTAGTCTTGAGAAAGACTGTTGGTGGAAGAGACTGATGTTTCAACAGCTTTAGCAGTCTTTCTCAAGACTACACTAACCTGGATGATCAACTTCCACAAACATGTCACAATTCTCCCAGGTTCAAACCATTTACTTTAGTAATAAAAATTGATCCTTCTACATGTGTGTTACCACTTGTTACTACAAAATTGCAGCTAGACAATATTGAGTTCTACCTGCTGCACATTGTGTATGGTAACACAATTTCCTCTGTAATAGCTTGCACTGGGGTCTTACTAGCAGTTACCATTAAGGAATCTTAGTTTTGCCTCTGGATTAAGCAGGCAGGCTCCAACTGACAATCAATTCGATAATCTAACTGTTCAGCTATAGAAACTAAAGTTAAAGTCAAACACAGAAACTTACTTAAAACAGAAGTCAGCAGGGTGGATATAATAACGGCAAAGGGTTCCATCAATTGGAGGTGTTGCAGCAAACTTCATCTCACCACATAGGTTATACCGGCCAGTCTTGCAAAAGTTACACATTCTACATGGATACCCAGGCTCCACAGCAACACGATCACCTAAACAACAAATTAAATTAATACTTCAGTTCATTTTGATAACAGTGCAGAGAAAAGCATGATATAGATCAACTTGAAAACTAAAAAATTTAAATAAGAAAACCCCTAAAAAATGGAAACTTAAGGTTTGTCTCTAATAAAAAATGAAATAAAAGGAAATAAACATATATTATTATGATGACACTTCATCACGACATGAGTGAAAAAGGGAAAGAAGGAAGTACATAAAATTGTTTTACTGTATTTTATAGATATACTGAGGTTAAACTTTATGATGCAAAACAACTTGACCTACCAACTTCCAAATGAGTGACACCTTCACCAACAGCACTAATGGTTCCACTGGTTTCATGTCCTAATACCATTGGGCTTTTCACAATGAAGTCTCCAATACGACCTTTTCGAAGGTAGTGGACATCTGAGCCACATATTCCAACAGAGTGAACAGCAATTTGCACTTCTACAGCAAAAAGTGATCAGTGGGATGCAGCTTAGCTGATGTTTACTAAACCTAAGAGCCTTCTATAATGATCTTCGGCAGGTCAGGAAAAGCTGTTGGTGTAATTGTTGTGTCAATGTGTCATCTAAAGATGGTACATTCTTGCAATGGTGGTGTGGCAATGGTAGACATTTGGAGGTATGTCTAAACATACAATTATGGTACTTCCTGGGGAAATATTGAACTTCTTACCAGGTTCCTTACATAACATAGCATTTTGAGAGCACTTTCTGACACAACATAATTGTATTTTTATCACCACATGCTTTCACTTACATTTTCAAGCAAATAAGTGGTATTTTGCCCATAGATTTTAAAGAATTAAATTGTCCTACGGCACCATGCTAAATTTTTCACTGTGCAAACTTGCCTAAAATGTATCTCTTCCATTTTTTTGGTGGAGTTACTTCTCTATTTGTTTGTTTTCTCACTTTAGTAACTCCTAGCAATGAGCTCAAATCTTAACTTGCCATGCTTTGGGCAATACGTTGGTCGTACATGCAATGCACAATCCAGTTGGTAATGTACAGGTATGTCATCCAGTCATAGGTCACATCAAATGCCACACAAAATTTTTAATGAATGGATTGCAGTCGTACATCTTTTTTCTGGGAATGCCAATTGTATCCTCTTGTGTAGAATTTCAGATTCGTAGTTGATTTGTCTCGTAGGCATTCGAACTGATGGATATCGAAATTTGACCTCCTATCGGTTAAATGTACGTGTCCGAAAACATACCTCCTTTACCAGGTTTCTGTATCACTCGTTGCTCCTGAATAAGAACGCAGAGCCACGGTTATAAAAAAGCCCGTTCTACCAGTTCGCCTTAGAAAAGAAATACTCTTTTACTTACCAAACGCAAATCGTTTTGTTCGTACAATACGGCACTGAGATTATCATCGGCCATCTTTGTCTATCGAATGTATTTACAACTCCACCCCTTCTCCACCCCCCGACAGATGATCTTGAGATCCTTAGAGAGACTTCAGGCTTTGACAAACGAATGAAAGGAGAATGAGGGAAACCCCGTAATTCCTCGTTGACTGGCAAATATTACACGTTAAATAGGTGATGCATGCATCATTGCATTTCAAAAGTAGCCAAATGCTTTTTAAAACCTACGGGGCAGGCAATAAACCGTGTCAGACGGAAGTAATCTGGGTCGAGAACAAACGTTAAACAAACATGGAGGTCTGGGCAATTTCACTAAAATAGAAACAAACATCATTTCTTCGTTGAGAATACGTTCAAGAAAATACGGAGAGTGATAGATAATCCTGACTATCAAGATGTCACTCTTTAAGAAGACTGACCCGAAAGGTATGTTTTGTAATTTTTTGAACCTTGAAGTTTGCCAGTTTGGTTGTTCTGAATCTACAGTACTTACTGTCAATACTAGTTTTTAAACGTTAAAAGTAGTTTTAATTTTCTCGACTTCACCATCCTTGGAAAGAGTTTTAATTACGTTTATTTGTTTTGATCGAACTTATTTTGTAAATGGTATATATTTTGTTTATTTCATACTGAAGTAAATAGTTTGAACCCGGGAGAATCGGTACATGTTAGTGATGGTAGATCGTCCAGGTTACAATAGTCTTGAGAAAGATTATACAGTGCAGTAGTGATTAGTTACATATAGTAATCGTGCTGCTGAGTTATCTTTGCTTTTAATGCAGCTTTTCCCCCATTTTGTTTGTGCTTTGTAATGCCATTAATTTGTAGAACAAATAAGACAGCAAAAGAGAGCGATGAACAAGACCCAGAGAGAACTAAACAGAGATAAAACTGCCTTAGAAAGACAAGAGAAACAGCTGGTAAGGACAATGCTGTCCCTGAAATGTAACACATACAGTAAATGTAGTACAATAAACATATACCTAAGATGATAATAAAAGAAGAGTGTAAAACAGGTTAAAGTAGCTTTAAGTGAAACAAGAAAGTTTTCATGACAAGAATAAAGAATGAGACCAACACAACCTGATTACTCTTATGGTTTTTAAATTAGGGTGGGTGAATAAGGATTGCATGAGAGAAGTATCTCCTGAACTGTCTATTTTAACTCTATGCAAATTATATACAAATCTGCCCCAAATCTCTGAGGCCACATTTGTCAAAAGTTTGTGGCTCAGTTAGCCTAAAAGTATCTAATCAGGTATAAGTTTGGAAAAGTTTGTAAGTTTTTGTGGTTGACTATTGAAGTGGACTTGAATACTGTGTGTTGTCATCCACCAAAAAAATTCACCATTATTTCCCTGACACAACAGTACAGTATGTTCACCTGAAAATTTATTGTTGTGAAGTATATGTACATCAATGTCAGTGTTGCAGTACTAGTATCACAGAAAACATGTTTAGGACATTTTCAGTTTTTCAATTAGTCCTTGACATTAATAATTGAGCTATTTTTAAAATACATTTGTGGGGTAAAGAGAATACCTGGCTTGACCATGATTGACATTTGGATTGAAGATTGAGCCTGCAAGAGGTTTAAACTGATGCATTGTTTTTCCAGGAAATGGAGATTAAGAAAATGGCCAAACAAGGAAATAAACAGGTTGGTTAATTTTTTCAATTTAAATTCTATCATAATGAGTATTTCTACTTACTTTGTCATAACCCTTCTGCTTAACTTTGCTGTCATATACCCTTTCAAAATCTCATCTCCAAAACCTATAGCATCTGGCAATAGCCCTAACTGTACCATAAGCCAGCCCTTATTATCAATGTTATATATAGTTGATACTTGCCAAAAATGATTTAATAATGGAGCTTTAGGTTTAAAATTAGTGCATTATTATATTTTATTTAATACCATATTCAAGAACATTGAATAAATTGAAAACATGAGAATTTAAAAAGAATCAAAGGCTATAACTTAAATATCTTATTTCTATTTTGAAAATGAATTTGTAGTCATCAAAGGCTGAAGTATGTGTTCATTTGGTGACAATCAATGTATCAGAAACAGTGAAAGTAGCAGTGACATTTTCAGGGTTTTAATGAGATCAGAGTTGGTGAAGTTTTACTGTACATTACAATTAGTTTGGCATGGTTAGGCATGCTAAATGTTAAGGCAAACAGGCAAACAATAAATATTGTAAGCAAAGTTATACTAAGCTTATTAATTGATTATATAGTAATGAGAAATAAGGATATTAACCAGGTTACTTTGTAATTAAAAAAATACTGTATGACCATGTCTGATAAAAAATGACTACTGTATGACTGAGGAGAATTACAGTCATTTCATCATATATATATATATATATATATATATATATCATGTACTAAACTACTTGATTCTGAAATGGAATTGAAACACTGCACATCCATCCTTATGGATAGCGTTAAGTTGTTGTGAGAATATCTCGTGCACTTAAATTGGATAAAACTTGCCTCCAATCCCTTTGGACTTGATAGCTCAACAGGTAGAGCAGCAGACCGGTATCCTGAAGGTGTGAGTTCAAATCCTGCTTGAGTCAACATTTTTCAGTTGACTTCAGCAGTGTAGGTTAATTGTGAAGTTATCATTTCATAATAGGTCCCTGAGAATGATTCTGAAATAGAAATGAAATTGGTTAGTTTGACCAAAATACATGATGCAGCTTCATGTAAGAAGAGTCTCATGTGATGGTATATTTTGTTTTCAAGGCTTGCACAGTGTTGGCAAAACAGCTGTTACAACTAAGAAAACAAAAAACAAGGAACATGACCACAAATTCAAGAATGATGGGGCTGGGTCACCAAATGCAGTCCATGCAGTCTACTGCCAAAATGGCTGGATCAATGGCAACAGCTTCAAAGGTAGCTGAGAGGCTATGTATTAGGCTTTTGTTTGGGCTTAAAAACTGTACTAGATTACAAAGAACTCTTACCTTGTCAATTGTTAAATGTCAAATCGATTGTACAGTATGTATAAGAAGAAAATTGAATTCAAAGTATAGTAAGTACTCACTGCATGCAGTATGAAATATTTGGAATAATGCATAACTTATCTATAATTAATTAATAATAACAGACCGTAGTCAGAAAACTTAATTTCTTCCTAGCATTGACATGTATTGCAAGCTGTATTTTCTAGGTTTACCCAATGAATTAGCAGATTCTAAATACACGTAGCTTCACTCCAGCCCAGAAATTTCCATAATGACATAAGATAAAAAAGATGTTACTATTGTAATTTGTTACAGTATCTGTGTTGCCATCATATTATATGTTATCACATTTCACAAATTCTAGCTTCTCTGCTTACTTAAATCCATACAGAATAATCAGTCTCCTCCCAAAAACCCACCATTTTGAAAAAAAAATTCTTTCCTGGGTTTGATTAGATACACTGTATAATATTAAAGACATTCTTATTTAAATTAAATAGACAATGGGAGCTGTGAACAAGCAGATGAATCCTCAAGCCATGCAAAAGACCTTGAAAGATTTTGAAAGAGAATCAATGAAAATGGATATGTCAGAAGAATTAAGTGAGTCAGAATATTAGCAGTTAATAAACAGCATGAAAATTAGCTTTTAATATTGACCATTAAATGCAGTTAGACTCATTCAAGCTTTTATTGGCAATTGGTTCCCTGGGTTCATAAATCATATAATTTTTACTGTTTTGTTTATGTAGTTTTTCTGTCAATAAATAGTCATTCAAATCCTTTTTTTTCTTATTTTGTGATATCAGTGAATGAAACACTGGATTCTGTCTTTGATGGATCTGATGATGAAGAAGAACAAGAATCAGTTGTTAACCAAGTATTGGATGAAATAGGAATTGAAGTTAAAAGCAAGGTACCATTCGTGTAATCAGCGATCATTTGTAAACCATCAGCAAGAAACAGCAGCTTGCTCAGAGTTTGCCATCATTGATTAACAGTGTAATGTTGCAGTTCATCAGCTTTTTCGAAAGCAAGCATATCAGCATGCTACACTGAAATTGTCTGAGAAATGCTGTACTGCTTGAAAAATCTGTCAATTGAGAATGAGCAGGGAAATCTTGTTTCTTCTTCACAACCTTTATATCAGTTGTACAGTAACTAGTGGTCCACCAAATAGTGATTTTTACTATCTGGCTGGATACCGGATTTGCCAGATAGTGAAAGAAAATCTGACCAGATTATCTGACTGGATACCGTAATATTTGATTCTTAATTGTGATAATGAATAAACCATTTTCAGTTTTTGTCCAAGATTATTGCTTGCATGTGCAACTGTTAGGGCTACACTATGGAGACTGTTATTGGTTATTACACAGAAATATATGCTGATGTGCCTCTACACTATATTATCACAATGAATTGATGTGATTGCTGACAAGGTCTACATTTAACCTTAAAATAAATAAAACTAGCAAGTGGAAGATGCAGACAAAGCCATTAAACAAAGTAATGGGGAAAATACTTTTTTTTTAAAAAGTTTATTATTTATATTGCAATCTTCAGTTGATAATTGTTGATACCTTTTGTTTATGGTGGTTTAATGAAAGAACTAGAAACTAACCAGCAACCAGCTACTTTTGTGCCTTTTTATGTCATCAATCTGGCAATCTGGCAGGATTCTACAAAATATCTGGCTAAATACTGGATTGTGAAGTTTTTCACTATCCAGCTGGATAATCTGGCTGGATATTATATCTGGTGTACCCCTATCAGTAACTCTAAGAACTTACCAGTGTTTTAATTTTTCCTTTTAAGTTGCCACAAGCACCACAAGGAACCACCTCTCTTTCAACCAAATCAACAGACAAGGATGATCTACAGGATTTAGAAGAACAACTTCAAAAGCTACGATCTTAACATAATGATATTCTGTACTTGAAAGAACTTCTTGCTTAGTTCCTATCATTTATGACTTAACTGACCCAATCATTCAGATTTGGACTACAGTAGTTGATTTATTTCTAATACATAAGCTAAAAGAACTAGATAGGAATTTTGTCAGTGGAATTCTGTTGTGAGAATTTTATATTTTCCTGACATTAATTTTACAGCTTGTTATTTAATAGTCTAAAAGGTCATGTGACCACAAGATAAAGAAAGAGTTCCACTGAAAACTGCACCATGTTAAAATAATGGGGAAACTCTGTGCATTTTAATTGATAAGTTCAAAATAATATCAATAATGTTATTAACATACTGTATGTATGTACGCTGTAATATTCTGCATTTCAGGATTAATTTACACATCATCAGGAATGCTTCTGGAATTTGATCATTCAAAACACTTGAAAGGTTCATTCAAAACAAAACATTCCTGATTGGTGGCTGAAAGTCAGTTGAAACATAAATAAAGATAAATGTTTGCATCATGTATATTTGCAGTTGTTGCTCTTTTAAGTATGTCATAGTTGTCTAAACATTTCGTTTTGTTGGTAGGCTTATATGAACAGCAAGTGAATTCACACCACAATAAATTAAACAAATGAATAGAATACTGACTACATGCCTGTCTATAAATCTGTGATGTCTATGTTGTTCTTAACATCTATTATTGGTTTTCTAGATGACTGTCTTGTTTTAATTTGCTTTGTTTTCTCAATTTAGTGCCCTAGTTATTTTAACTGACTTTGAACAATAGCTCTAATAGACCTTATTCATAAATGGTACATTTTTTAACTCTGCAATGCCCAGGGCTCATCCCTTTGGCAAGTAAGATTTGTTGTAATTATCCAGACTAAAATACTCAAGTATACCCTTGCCCCTTAATGGCTTAAAAATTCTTTTGTATGCACGTTGATTAGAAACCCTCGCATCGTTTGAGATTAGGATTTGTTTTTTAATTTCTTGCATAACAACAAAACTAGTGAGGTTTATTATGCCCATAAAAATATTAAACAGAACATTATTGCCCAGCAAATAATTTTCAGGAAGCCCATATCGCAAATACTCACACCAGGATACTTTGAAAAATACTTTAATGAGGAACTAACGTTTGGTCACTTTACAATTAACATCATCAGTGTGTCTATTTACATGAAAATTTTCGGCTTAAATAACCTACACGATTACAAAAATAGAGATGAGAAAAGGAGAGAATGATAAACGAGGTGTCAAAACAGGGAATATCCTTTTCTCATCTCTATTTCTGTAATCGTGTAGGTTATTTAAGCCGAAAATTTTCATGTAAATAGACACTCTGATGATGTTGCTTGTAAAGTGACGAAACGTTAGTTCCTCATTAAAGTATTTTTCAAAGTATCCTGGTGTGAGTATTTGCGATATGGGCTTCCTGAAAATTATTTGCTGGGCAATAATCTTTATTACTAGACTTCGATTTCCGCCTGGTATTTCGATTGCCGAAATCCTAAACAGAACATTTTCTAGAACTAAGTCTATTAGGGTGGTCAGTAATTTGGCATGCAAACAAGGCAAAAGGTTTGTGATGCCTTGTTTACATACATTGGAAGCCAATATAACACTGTTTCACTGCCAGCTAAACTGTAATATCAACTGTATGCTGGAATCAGACATAAATCAAACCAATGAATGCTGGACACAGTTGGAAATCCCGCAAGCCTTAAAAACTGAGCTACCCTGCCCCTTGTAAATCATTACGGGAAGCTGTCATGGAGTAGGAAAGAAACGTTTTGTCAGTTTATTTGTTGTCCAAAGACTTTTTGAATGGGAGTGGCTGCCCTGCACTCTTTTAATGGAGTGAAATTATCACAAACAGCTTTGAGTTTGTTTTGAGTTGTCTGAAGTTTGGTTTTAAAGTGTTTCAGAGTTAGTGCTGAGCCCGCGTACTTGCTATTCTGCAGTATGTGAGATTTAAAAACCAAGATGGCGGGAACTCGTGCACAACAGTTGGAGTATTTCTTGCAAGGTTCTTTGGATGAAAGTTCGCTTCAGTCCCTTCGTCATCGGTTACAAGGACTTTGTGATCCTTCTAGTACATCTAAAAAGTTTGCTGATCACGAAATAGTGTATGTTTTGCGAACAAGTAAGTAATAAATGAGTGACTCGTTCCTGTTCTCACAATGTTATTGTCATTAGTCAATGGCTTTTGAACGCTGAGCATTCATATGAAACAAATTAGTTGATTTAGTATTCGCTAACAACAACTAAATCTCTTCCCCGTCTTTCGAACAGTAAAAATTACCAACAAATTAACAACAAGTATTCGCTGAGAAAATGGTTTTCAAGGAATGTAAGAGCCCAGCAAATTGCTTTAAACAACATCGCGGAAACATATTACTTTAGGAATATTTAATAACTAACGTTTAGTTACATGTTTCGTAACGTCTTCAGAGTGAATAATTACAGAGTGTATCGTTGGCATTTTTATAGCTAGACTATTTACAAAAATAGAAAGTGACAGGGAGTGGAGCGATAGAGTTGTTCCACCTCCTGTCACTTTCTATTTTTGTAAATAGTCTAGCTATACAAATGCTGACGATACACTCTGTAATTATTCACTTTGAAGATGTTACGAAACATGTAACGAAACATTAGTTATTAAATATTCCTAAAATAATATGTTTCCATGATGTTGTTTAAAGCAATTTGCTGGGCACTTATATTCCTTACTTGGATTCAATTTCTGCCTGGTGTTTCATTAGCAAAGTTAGAAAGATTTTGTCATGACATTAAAAACTACTGATTAAACATGCATGTCTTTTATTTATTAATGCATGTATTAAAATTCTTAAAATCTTATTCCATTTAGATCAAGGGACAAATAATGTAACCCTTAGGGCAAGGTGCTCTCTTGATAGTCCAGAAACACCATGGTATGATAGTACATTTGTTACTTAATTGTAAGTGCTAAAGAAGTGCTATTGTTCTTAAAGTACTGATACATTGATGTGTCAGCAGTTGAACAAATTCTAGTTTCTTATCATTTAGGCAACTTCGATATCTTGGTCAAGCTGATCAATTAGCTGAAAAAAGTCGGAATGTGTTAACACGAAGTTGCCTTGAAGTCATGACCACAGATAATTTAACAACTTTCCTGGAAGAGCTGGGATTTGGGTAAGGCTGGGAGCATCATGCATGAGTGAAAATCGAAAGAGTTTATTGTGCATATGTTGCCTAGTTGTGAAGTATCAATATCCACTGCTACATGTACAGTAAGATAAAGTTTGTGACAATATAGCTGTGATAAACAGTAATAATGTGTGTATCAATACAATGTTAATAAAGATGTGGATAGTGATAATGATAATCATGGTGATAATGCTGCTGCTGATAAAATACTGTACAAACTGTGACAAATTTAACGTATCAAAATATATCACACCATCTATGGACATACTTAGACATTCTGTGTGCTTGAAGTGTGACCATACAGTATTAAGCTATGGTCCCAAGGGTGTCTGTTATAATAATTGATTTTAGGATAATTGTATATGCAATAATAACAATTTTTCCATATGATAGTGATGATAATAATGGTCATCAAGTTTTGTTTTCTTTGTGAAAAGTTGGTCTATCTTAAAACAAATAATTTATTTTGGCTTTTTTTAAAAACCAATAATTAATTATGACTTTCTCCCCCCCTACAAGGTTTGAAAGTGAATATGTTGCAAAAGGCTACTACTTCAAAAAAGGCAACATCCGAGTGACTATTTCAAGAATTCACAGGGTGAGGAAATTAACATACAGACCTTTTTTAGAAAAGCTACTCCAAAGTCCATAATTCATTCTTAAAACAACATATGTGATACAGTAATTTAACTTTATTTTGATACATGTATGTACGTATAGCTTCCTACTCGTGGCAATACTGCCCACCTAGAGGCAATATCAAGCTCTTATCTGGTGGAAATAAGTGTCATTTCACCTGTACAACAAGTAAGCCCTCTTTTATACTATAATTACAGCTGTGTCATCAACTGTCTGCATTAGTACCCCAGCTAAAGAACTTGTATTACTTTTTACAATGTACATACCAATTAATTACCACATCTGCTTGTATAGGATTGTAGTGGTCGATGTGTCTGGTAATTACCATCACAAATATTTCTCACCCACTACTGTGATTCCATATTGATCACCTTATGCATGTTCACTGTGTTTCTAGCAACATCTTGCTCATGACATATTGTTGAAGTTAGGTCATCCAGGTTAGTGTTGTCTTTAGAAAGACCTTTGGTGACTGATGTTTCAGTGGCCTTAGCGGTGGTGATGACGTTCAAAACAAGGCCGTCAAAATGTCAGTCACCAACAGTCTTTCTCAAGACTACACTAACCTGGTTGATCTACCTTCATCAAAATGTACTGATTCTCCCGGGTTCAAACCATGTACTTCAACTTTATTGTTTCTGGGCATAAATTTTGCCTCATCTGGTAACATCAAAAAGTCAGTCGGATGGTGTAAAGTCTACAGTGTGCCCTTAGTCTTGTTGATGATGAGTAGGTGACCTTCCTACTGTAAGTTTCCACCAGCCTCTTTTACATAATATAAAGCATTGTTGTGGAAACTTAGCAAACCGAAAATTAATCCAGAACTGTAGTATGAAATTTTCACTTCTCATGTTAAGAAACTATAATGTTTTCATGTCATGAAATACAGTACCCCGTGATGGACAAGTGAAATCGCGTAGAATAGAATATTACTTGTAGTTATGAAACCCTGCGTGGTATTTTTAATTCTTGTCTGTAGGACACAATCGGTGATGAACTCAAGTCTTTAGCGGAGCAACTACGACCGTATCCTTTCTGGCTGGTCATTCCTTTTTGGCACAGCGAGTTATAACCACACCGAACTTACTTTGCTATTGGTGTGGCCTTGGCTCGGTAACAGCGCGCACTCTAATTGATAGAATTTTCAACGAACCAAACAGATATGAATTGTACGTTATTTATATAGACTTGATAAATTACAGTTCATTTCTGTCAATTTAAGTCTGGCTCACACTAGTCGTAGGAATCGACAAGTGTAAAGATAGCTCTTAGTGCCGTCGAGACGGTCGCTGATCTGATTACAAGAATCTGAGGGATCGAAATCGCTTGTGTTCCGACGATCGAATACGGTCGGAGATTTTTACCACTGGTGTGAACATGGCTGTCCTCAGAATTAGGTGGATCGGAAGAATCGGGCACAGAACGCTCGCTTGCGATCCTTACAGCAATTGTGAAACCAGTTTTACGTTCGGTGTTGGCTCGATCGAATAAATCACCAGCCTTCCTAATCTTGTGAACGTTCCGCGCGCCCTCAATAGGCGAGCCGCACGCTTAAGAACAGACCTACCTGTGCATGTAATTCGACAAAACTATTCACATTGATTCATACAGTGCACTATTTCACAATCATTTGGTTCGGTACGGTTATTGCAAGCTCTAGAAACCCAGCCTACAACTCCTTTATCTATCTCAATGGATCCTCCGGACTACCGTCCGTTAATACGGACCGGAATCTGGACGATCTTTGTCCCTATTAATCCTGCCAAGAAAGGTTTAAAGATCTGCACCTTGGTGGGGTGAAATTATGGTAAATATTGATCATGTAATTTCAGTTGACTTCAGCGCTGTCAGATTTTCATGAAAAATTTCCTTTCATTTATCAGGTAAATTAGAGCATATTTCACAATATTCTGAGAATTTTGTCTGACACCCCCGATCAAAATGTGTTGCTACGCCTCTTCCCGAAATTATGTTTATGTTAACATACGGTGCAAAGCCTGTGTAACTGCTCTTTTTCTTTAACGTATTCCTAGAATCGTGCACTTGGAAAAAGTCGATCATCGTAAATTACTAGGAAACAAACTGTAGTATAGGTATTTAGTAAGGGCTAATGATATGGACGTTCGTTCTTACGGTTTTAAAGAATACTATGCTTAATTTATCGAGTCTTGTCTATTGGCTGGCTAAGAGTCAAGCATTTTAAATTTTTCAAAAAGTAAACACTTTTACCAAAATCTCGGATGTGCCACAGGAATAAAGCCAGGACTTATTGTTGCATAAGTTCCGTGCTTTGCCAAAGGCGAATTTATAGCTTTGCTGTTGAATAGCCAACTTACAGTGAAACATCCTTCTATTGATCAGCTGGGCAGGCGAGTTGGAGTCCATCTCTTATAAATACATGATGGCAGCTTTTACAAAAGTTACCTCGTGGACAAAGAGTAGCCACCACGTCTTAAAAATAGCCATATCTCATTCAAAATGGTGGAACGTTTATCCAGTACTTGTTGGAATGACGTCTCAAATTGTATGCCTTTCGTCAAATTTAAAAAAATTGTCTTGAAAGCATGAAAAATAATGAAACATGAAAACAGTGAACAAAGATACCGAACTTTTTTTTATGTTAAAAACATTTTTGTAGTTCAGAAATAGGATAATGTTTTCGTGTTTCCATCGAGTGAGAAACGTGAGTGGTAGTTTGGGAGAACAAGGAACTTGATAGGAACACGACCCGAGGCATTCCATCCTTTCGAAGTTTCCCACACTTCCACGGGGGGTGCCAATGACGTTATGGGATTACAGGAAAAAGTTCTCTGTTTCCTTCATGAAATAACCGGTAAAAATAGCACAGGAAGGACTACTTTTTAATATAACGAAAGCCTAGATTCTCCTTACTTCCCAGGATGACGTATGGGTCGTGTAATATTTCCCGCCAATTACAGTGCTCGTCTTCAAACTGTTAGTGACTGAAATTGCAGTTTCATTTTCACGTACAAAATTCCTTATTGATAAATTAGAAACAGCTCCCTGTAAAACTTAAAATGCGAATTCTTATTATACTTTCATACAAAATTGAATATTCACTTGTCTTTTCTACAGGTTTTATTGTAAATTACTTCATTGCTTGTGTGAGATAAACCGTTGCTTACACGTTAGTAAAATTGATGCCGTGGAACTTCTTCCAAGGAAAATAAAATAACAGTCATTACCTAACGAAAACATTCGACCGGAACGAAACATGCTTGTAGAATTTTCGGGTCCATTGAGGCGAATAATTCTTTTTCAACAATTTAAAACAGATCGTCATTGTAAGAACTCGGCTGTTCGGTTTAAAATTGCAAGAGAACAGTAGAGTTGTCATTTATTTGAACTTATTGTATTGGCGATTTCAAAAGATTAATTGCTTTTTTATATGCATTCGTGTACGAAGGTCGTATATCCCTCTTTCTTCACTACTCTAAAACAAACCGGTTCCCTTGTGATAAGAGCGATGTAAAAGTTGCCTGCTGTGCATGTAACCCGTAAAGAATTACCGAAAAGTTTAAATTTGGTGAGATGAGGAAGTATGGGAAGAGAAAATCTTAACATATTGCCGAAAATGCCATCTTTTCTAGAGAAATGCCATCTTTTCTAGAGCCGTTTCTCAAAACGCCCGATCCTCGTTTTCCTGATTGAATAATTTCAAATTTTAAAATTTCTTAATTTCGAGCTTGCTTTAAAGCCGTCGTATTTGTATTTGAATTCTACTACTTTTCCTATTCGGTTTGTTTTTCCGTTGGCCTGGTGCCACCTGATATGTTTTTGCTTGTTATTAACTAAACACGACTGGTCTCTTGACCATTTTATTAAACGAAGAAAAAGTTAAGCCATGCATATTTTAACGATTGCCAAGCAATCACTAACTTTCTCTTAACTACAAACGAGCAATTGTTTCACGATAACGTTACATTTAGCAAAGAAGACCCAGCAACTGTTGACTGTAGATAGTTTTTTCATTGCGGTAGAATTGCAGAAGTGCTTGGGATTAGCGACAGATCAACGCTGTTCGCTGGGAACTTCGTCGAGGAACCAATGAAGAGAGCATGCATTTCCCAATCTTGTCGATCTTCATTTATCTTCTCTCGATAATTGGACGCCAAGGGCTACGTGCAAACGCCGATTCAGGTACATATGATTGATTGCTATTGCGAATATTTGTATTTTGGGAGAGCGGAATGTTTTCCATTTAATTGGTGTTACTTGCTCCCAGAAATTAACAGCTTTAAATTAACATGCAGGTACTGGCAATTAACCATAGTTGCTTCTTGTCTTGGTCAATATTGCTCCCATAAACACGCAAAGCAACACTTAGAACAGCCGAAAAGCGAAACAGTTGTTCCGCACTTGAATAAAAGTTTCTTTGGGTTTTCTGTTGAAAGAAGCACTGACTGTGTTACACTGTCTGTAGCTATTCAAACCCAACCAACGTCCATTTGTCGACAAATATCCTTACCGAACACACGAGATAAGTTAAAATTTACTTCGGACCAAGTGAAGGTCCTATCTCCTTTGCCCACAGGAAACTAGTTTTGAAGATGATTTAGAGAATTTTACGATTCATAATGTCAGGCTAGCTCTTCCATTCGTCCATTGAATGTTTGTCGTTAATTGACCACTAAAGTGATCAATAACGTTCACTGTAGTTTAAACTTTGAGAATATCAAAATGAACTTCATGAAATCGTCAATCATTTTCCTACATTTCAGTTAGGGCGAAGTCGAAATTTTCATGGAGAAACTGAAACTTAGTTTGGACTTGCTCCGGAGAAATGATCCCCGCCAAAATCACTTTGCTTAATCACTCCAAAAATTTGCTAGGTCTAAGTTCATATGAGCGTACTACAATCCTTACTGCTTGCTCTCATTCGTTAGGTCTTCGCCCGCTCGTGCCCTTGCGCTAGCCTTTCCTTCGGCCATCACCATCCCCGCTCGTACCCTCTCTACCACCGTCATCACTGCCCTTATATGCACCCTTACCCTTACCCCCACCCCATCGTCACCTGACTCCAACCTCACCGAACCCTGATCCCAGCCTTACACTGCTCATCCATGTTCCATACTCACCCTCATCCCTACCCATACTCCAACTCCTCTACCTACTCCTGCTTCTCTTATCCCTTGGTACCGCATAACTTATTATTAAGCTTTTCTGTTTAACACTTCTTACTTTCACGCATTTTTTCCCCATCTTTAGATCTAATCAAAAGGCAGCTCGACAATCGACTGGCAGTTTTGAGCAGTTATCCCCAAGGAAATGTTTCACCAGTTGCGACTCACAACCTCACAGTAAGCGTTGCTCCTGAAACCCATGGCGGAAAATTGACGAATCGTCAGGATGTGAACAATCAAAGCTATCATTACTTTCCAGACGATCAGCTCAATCAGAGTGATCTTGGTAATCAAGATAATCAGCAACCTGCTAGTAATTTAAATGATTCAATACCAGGAACCAGTCCAATTGGTGATCAAGGAATACAAAGTAGGGCAGATGATTTGCAAGATACCAATGATCAACTTGATCAAAACGATGTTGACGGTAGTGATCAAGGTGATGATCAAGGAGCTGATGATAGTGGTGATGAAGCTGATGATGATAATGGCGACAATGATGACGATGATGATAGCGATTACGATGATGATGTCAATGATGATGGCGATTACGATGATGATGTCGATGACGACGACGATGATGATGATGAATCGGACTCTGCCGACAATCAAGCTGCTTCACGTGATCAAATCAGTGATAATGATGACGAAGGTGATGATGATGACGACGCAGACGATAGCGAAGCTGATGATGACAACGATGGTGATGATGACGTTGACGACGACGATGATGACGTTGGCGTCGACCAAACTGAGCCTTATGACGATCGAACCACTTTGCCTCGTGATCAAGTCGCTAACAGTGATGATGACAACAATGATGCTGACGATGGTGATGACGATGACGAATCAAATGGTAGCGAAGCCGCTGACACTGATAATCAGGCTCAGCCAGATAATCAAACTGCTTCGGATAATCTGCCCTCAGCAGGCAATCAAGCTGTCAGCGATCTGAAAGCGCCAAACGATGAGGAAGCTGACGACAGTGAGGACAATGACGATGATTTTCAAGACGATGGAAATGAAGAAGAACGTTTCGCTGACCTCAATGAAGCCAATGATATATGCAGTAATCTTATGAAGAACGGTGACAATACCGGACTCAACCAGACCACAAATTCTTGGACGTTTGGTCATTTTGCAAATTCCGAGATTCTCAAAGACACTCTTCCAACTGCTAGTCCTGTTGTGCGCAGTGATGCTCCGATTGGGGATGATAATGGTGGGGGGAGCGGTGATGATGGAGAGGGCAACGATGATGATCAGGACAGCAGTGATGATGGGGACAGCGATGATGATGGGGACAGTGATGATGATGGGGACAGCGATGATGATGGGGACAGTGATGACATGGATTCCGAGGACGACATCGATTCTTTTCTCGTTCAAAATGGGGTGACCAGCACCAATTCAACACAAGAGTCAAAGATGACCGCCTGTCGCGGTGTATTCCAGCAAAAGACCTTCAGCGATCGGTACCTGAGGGGATTAAGGAGGAGAAGGAGGAAAAGGAGACAAAGACGGAAGCTGAGAATCAGATTTCGATTGAGAAAAAGGAGGCGGCGGCTCAGAAAACGGAGAAAAAGACAAAAAAAAAGAAAACGTATCCGAGTGCGCATCCGGGTGCGAAAACCCAGGCCAAGATTACCACCTCCTGTCCCTCAGCCACCCATTGTTCCACCAGCTCCAGCTGTGAAACCTCTTCTTGGTATGTAGAGTTGCACTTTATTTCATTGATACTGAGATTTAAAAGTAAAAATGTATCGTGAAAACATCGTTCGGAAATTTCCCAGTTTATCAGAAACACGAAACAACTTCTTCACACGTGAGAAAAGTGTTTCATCTCAAGGAAACCTGGAGCGACTTTATCACGCTTTTACATCGATAGGGAAGATCTCAATTCGTACAAAGGCCCATTTACACGACATGATTTGGCCGCGTATACGATTGTTCGTCCTGACGCATCCAATTAACTCACTGGAGTCTTCCGGACGTATTGCTACATTAGCGAGCGAATCGAATGCAGGAATTATGCCTTTGAGACAACATTACATATCCCAGGATGAACAATTGTATAGGACAGTCGTATCGTGTAAATGGGCCCTAAAATAAAAAACAAGTTACGGCGCTGGAAGTCTATTATGTACAAGCTTAAATTTGTTTGTACCAGAAGTTTCAATCGTTTACTTGGCTCGTTTGTTCGATCTATACTGGCCTTCACGTCGCCTCGGCTTCGTAATGAAAATTAAAGCGAACAACTTATGGAAGTTAAAGAACACAGTAAGATAAGAAAAGACGGCAAGCATTGCGCCGACGTGACACTTGCAACTCTGTTTTAAATTGCTGTTTCGTTGGAAGTTGGCTAATTTTTTTAGTCAACCACATTTTACAATTGTGAGATTCTATCCAACATTCGAACGAAATTTGGTTCGTCTCCATTAACGTTTGGGCTGGGAATCACGCCTGTTTTTAATTCTCTGCTTGTTCATCCACAATCCTGGCCAATAATAACTGGGACAGCGTCGAAAAGACTCCCTACTAACCGTACCAAAGATGGGAGAGGGAACATCGCTGGCTCCTCCTTTTCCCCCCCTCCATCAATGTTGCTTTATTCCACCATGTCGGATATGCTGGCTGTGTCATAGGCAGAGCAAAAAATTGACCAAAAACTCGCGGCATTGAAGGGGGGAGGGGAGTAAAAAGTGTGCTCATTTTAAAGTGTTGTCCCAGTATTTTTGGCCAGGATTGTAGTTCCGCCTTGTGCACGGGAAAAATCTGAGCATGTGCGGACCGACGAGAGCCGTAGCATTAATTGTGTTGAACTTATGATGTAGCGAGAAAACTTCGAAAAGTTCCAGATTCTGACAATATGTTGATTTGTTATGAATACGAGTGTTTGCTATTCTGCATTGAGCTCATTTGTTTTTGCTTCTTAGGACCAACTTGTGACGCCAAGCTGGAACTGGTGTTCGTGATCGACGGCTCAAGCAGCATCGAACACTACGGACGTGGAAATTTTAAGCGCTGTCTGAATTTCATCAAGCAAGTACAAAGTTCGTTTGCAATATCCGCTGACAAAACCCGGGTAGGAGTTGTGCTGTTCTCAAGCAGAGCGCGTACTGTATTTTCTCTGGATACCTACTCAGACTCGATTGCTATCGGGACTGCGATCGACAAAATTAGGTATCCCCGGGGCGGAACTAAGCTTGGTAGAGCTTTACAGCTGGTACAGAACGACATCTTTCGCAAGGCTCGAAAAGCAGTTCCGAAGGTGTTGATCGTGATGACTGACGGGAGGTCAGCTGACCGAGTAGAAGCGCCTGCGCAAAGGCTTAAAGCCACTGGCGCTACCTTGTTTGCTTTTGGAATCGGGAAACGATACGATCGCAAGCAGCTGGAGAGGATGGCTTCAGATAAAAAACACTTGATCACAAGAGATTTCTCGGCGATGGCCAAGGCAATCAAACCCATGGCCCAAGACGTGTGCCGCGGTAATTATTTATTTATTCATTTATTTATTTATTTATTTATTTATTTATTTATTTATTTATTTATTTAATAATATTTAGGCACAGTAGCCCATCAACCATCCTAGCTAATTCCAGTAATAGTATTCAAAATAAAAAAGGTTGCTTTTCATCGGGCCGTGTCGGATAAAAGTAATATAGAAAATATGAATGAATAAAATAATTAATTTACTCCTTAACTAAGGTTTTACAGAGCACTTTCCATTTCCATTGCTATACAATGTCAAGTCCTGTAAAACTTACTAAGCAACGAAATAATTTTGGGAATTGTGACCAGTCGGGGCAGAAAATAGAGCCTAAACTACGAGGAAGTCTATTTGTTCTGAATATTCCCACCATTGAAAAAAATGGATTGCTACATCGGACCGCATTACATGGCTCGTCAACTGTTGTATCGAAAGCTCCTGGTCTTCCCAATAATATCCAGAACTACTCGACTGACCAATTTAGTGCAAATGGAAAGCGCCCGTAGTCGTTTGGATTTTGTTGTAGTCGAACGTGCGACCTATCGTGATGAAAATTTTACATGTCATTTCACCTATGAAATTTTCATTTGACATATGTAATCGGAACATTTTCACATATGAAATATCTAATTCATATCTGATTACGAATCACTTCTGAAACTTCGAATTTCGGAAAAAAGAATTAATTTCGTGCATGAAATTTTTATTTCACATAAGGAATTGAATAACGAAATTCACAAACGAAATATTATTTTCAAAGTGAAATTGCGTGTAGAATTTTTTAAGGAATATATACTATCGAAACTAAAGAGAAAATTTCATGATTAACCTTCATTGCGAAAGTCACCACAAAAAAGAGTTCCTCAGTTGACTTAGATAATTTCATTTGTTTCTTTACCGGCGGGACCACATTTCCACTATTTTAACCTGCTTTGTTTGCTCGTCAGGGAGATACCTTTAACCAAGAAAGAGTCAAAGAAGGGTGCATTTATGGGAGAAAATAGACTTGCCACGATACTTTTTGCCGTAAAAAGTCTTTGTTTGTAATTAGAAATGTCACACTAAAATATGAATTCTGAAACTGGTCTGAGAATTTGAAATTTAAGCATATCAGCGTTCCAGATAAGAGACTGGTCCCGGATTATTAGTAACCTTAAGATCTACGTTGAACCTACGTACCTAAGACGTTCAACGATGACGTCCTTTAATATTTCTGCGTTTAAGGAAACCACGACATCTTGACCACCATTCTTCATACTTGTGGGTAGTTTTATAACTGCTAAAATGCTTCAATCCTCCTAAGGCGAATGTAGGCTTGGGTTGAGTTCAATCATAACTAACTTCTTTGTTCACTTCGCGAGCTGATGTCTTCGTTAAGACCTGAAAATAGTCTGGGTGACTTATGCAGAACGACGACGGAGTTGAGAATGCTATGGAGAATAAAAATTATTCATTCTCTTTGTTTTGCATGAAGAATTTGTTTATTTAACGGACGTCATGGTTCAAGTTGACGTCGTGGATCGTAAGGTCCCCATTAACCCGACGGAGAGGACAACCAGACCCGTTATGAAAGTTGCAAACCTTAGGAGAAAGATGTCAAAAGTGAAAAAATGAAAACTTGAGAACCAAATTGTCTCCGAAACTAGCACTTGCAGCCCTCGAAAATGAGACCCCTCTCATTTCCTCTGTGACCCTTTCCCTCCAAAACGTATTTGGAACGCTGCATATACCAAAATTTCTACAAAAATCCCCTCCCGAAGCCACCCGCCACCTTTTGACATATGTTGACGCTCCTGCCAATGGTATCGTAGAAGTTTTTATTGTAAGACCATGTCCTCTTTAACGTTCCCATAGCGTTTTCTTAGACTAATCGTTGTTGCTTCAAGTACCACTGCCCCAGACATCTGATCTAGTACGGACACTAACTTCAATATGATTTTGGTGTCTTGAGTTGGATTACTCTTTCCTTTCCTTTCTCTACCTCTATTTTTTTCGCTTCAGATGCTTCATTCTGTAAAGCTAAAGTGGAACTAATGTTCCTGGTAGACGGATCCGGAAGTGTAGAGGCGTACGGCAAAGGCAACTTCAAACGTTGTCTGGACTTTGTAAAACAGGTTACCAGTTCGTTCAGTGTCTCCAGGGCAGAAGGACATGTCTCTGTTACTGTGTATTCCACTAGTCCCCAGACGACATTTGATCTCAACACATACTACGACATAAACCAGGTCTTTAAAGCTGTTGATGCCATTAAATACCCCGGGAAAGGCACAAGAACCGGACAAGGACTTAAATCTGTTTATACCAAAATCTTAACTGGTGCTCGAAAAGGAACTCCGAGAGTCCTCATTGTGATGACAGATGGTAAATCACAGGACAAGGTCGACCTCTATTCGAGAAAATTGCATAGAGCTGGTGTCGCTGTTTATGCTATCGGCATCGGTAGGAACTTCAACGAGAAAGATTTGAAGATAATGGCGAGCTCGCCCAAATTGAAGCACGTTATCAAGGTCGACTTTCCACAGATGACAACTGTCATCAGTCAAATCCAAGCTGAGGTCTGCAAAGGTAAATTGTTCGTTCCTGTCTGTGTTGAAGTTTTCTCTTTTTGTGTTCGTGTACTCGTTTGTAATCGTGGTCGTGTTTGCGTTCGTGTCGATGCCGGTGTCCATATCCACACTCGCGCCCATGCTGGTGTCTGTACCTTGTTCTTTGTCTGTCTGTGTCTGTCCATGCCAGGGTTTGTGTCAGTGTTTGTGTCCATGTCCGAGTCTGTCTGGGTGTTTGTGTGTCTGTTTCTATATGAATATTTGTGTATGTCTGCGCAGTGGCGTAACGGACTATGGTCAGGGTTAGAGCAACTCCTAAGGGCCCCCGACCTCTAAGGGGCCCCCGATGAATCTGTAAAGACAATTGAAATTAAAGTCTTGAAATATATGTCTATATTAAGGGGAGTGATGGGGCCCTGAACGAAAATCTCCTAAGGGCCCCCAGTAGTTCCGTTACGCCATTGTGTCTGCGTCTTTTTCAGTGTCCGTGTGTCTGCGTATAAGTGTCTTCGTCTGAGTGTCTCTCTGTATATGTCAGTTTGTCTGTGTCTACGTGTCTGCCTGTGTCAGCATCTGTGTCAGTGCCGGTGTCTACGTGTTTGTGGCTGTCTCAGTATTTTTGTGAGTGCCTGTGTCTGTGTCAGTATGTCTGTGTCCATATGTCTGTGTCAGTGTCTGTGTCGGTGTCTACGTCTGTCTGTGTCTGTCTTAGTCTTTTTGACAGTGTCTGTGTCTGTCAGTATGTCTGTGTCTGTCTTAGTATGTGTGTGTCTGTCTGTGTCTATATGTGTGTCCATGTTTCTGTGTCTTTGTCTGTGTTTGTGTTAGTGTCGATGTCTACGTGTCTGTGTCTACGTGTTTGTGTCTGTCTCAGTGTTTTTGTCAGTGTCTGGGACTGTGTTAGTATGTCTGTGTCTGTCTGTATCTATGCCTGTGTCTTTGTCTTTGTATGTGTATCGTTGTGTCTGTGTCTATGTTTATGTTAAAGCCTGAGTTTGTACAAATATAAAACTCCCTTTGTATCAGCGATTACGTCTGTGTTGAATTCATATCCTTATTTTTTGTTTTAGCTGTTAACAATATCAAATAAGTAGCTCGATTTCACACTAGGAATAGTTTTATAAACGTGCTTTAGATTTTTAAAGATTTATTTCAGTGGCATGATTTTGTCGTTGTTATTAATTCATTGTAGAGGCGGCCGCGGTTGAGGAAGCGACATCAGGTGGGTGAACTGAACTATCATGACTGAAAGTGTCGTTGAAAATATTTCACATTTTGCTCAATTGTCATTTGTCAAACCACGTCCTATCATATTTTGTTCTCTTATCTGATGTTTCCTTGTTAAGTTTTGTTTTTCTTTTTCCTATGTAGTTTTATTTTGGGTTGGTTTACAATACTTTAGGTTATTTTATTTTATAGTTTAAGTTACTTGCCTGGTTTGCAAAGTTGTTTTTCTTAGAACGGCGTATCGTTAAAAACTAACTATAGCTTAACAAACTATACAATTAACTATTACCTAACCAACTATAACCTAACAACTAACCTTAGCTTAACCAACTATGACCTAACTTTCAAACTAAACCCATCTCAGCGTGATAAAAAGTTATGTGTTAAACACATAAACTAGGGTATTATTGCAAAAAAAAAATCTCTATTATATAGTTACTGAGATGCCCGCGCGACAAAAAACACGAATAAACGTCTTCAGTTTCAAACTGAAATGCTGCGATTGACCGTATGATCATTTTTTATGGTGAAAAAAGTACCATGTAAACGATACGATTGGTCAAACAATTTTTTTTTCACTAGTTGATTGCATTATTGGCTAGCATTTTCCCTCAGAACGCATTTCGTTGGGTAAACTGGCGCTTTAAGATTTCCAAAAGGATTTCAATGTTTTGACAACAGTATGAATCGTCAAAGAACAGTACTAGGAATGGTACAATGAACAAGAACTTTATTATGAGTAATTTTGACTTGAGCTAATTTAGGAGAGTAGTTTATATTCCAAACAATGGATAATTTTGTCGGACAAAGCTTGTTCGTCAGGGCAAGAAGGTAACACTGGTGTCGTTCTTTAATTCACTGACCGGGTACCATGTTATCCAATTGATTAACTTTAAAGCCTCAGTAGTTGTATAATAAATTATACTTGATGAATGTTTGCGACGTGTCATCAAACCGAATCGATCAATCATTTCATAATACATTAAAACTCGTAAAAATCTTACGTATACATTAACCATGAAGTAACCTACATATGTGTACAATGAACTGCTGTTCGTAAAAAATAGAGAATTCGTGGTACTGCACTTCAGGTAGCGTGCCCTCTGTAACAAAAAGGCTGTCGTTCTTCTGGCTAACTTCAGATGTTCTTTACCCCTGAAGGAACTGACGCTGCTGTAGACTTGGTCGTAATCATTGACGCTGCAAGCTGGTTAAAACGTAGTAGGTTCCGAAAGGTAAAGTCCTTTGTAAAGAGTCTGATTGGAAAATACGTGATCAAACCAACTTCGATGCGCGTGGGTATCATTGCAGCAAGCAGGAGCGCCCAGGTCGTCTTCGACTTTAACACACAAAACTTAAGGACAATGAACCAAAGAATCAACAGAATACGACGGAAAAGGGGCACACTTATGCTGGGACAAGCCATTACACAGGCCAAGACGACTTTCTTCGCGGCCTCTCGAAAAGACGTACCGAATGTTCTTCTTGTTATCGTGGCTGGTGATTCCAAAGATGACATAAAAACGCCTTCTTTGGATCTTCACAAGACTGGCGTAACGGTGATAACTGTCGGTATCAAGCCTCGATTTGAGAAAGCAGACCTGATGGCCATGTCGTCACCACCAGTAAGTGGTAACATGATCATTACAAACCTCAAGACCTTAACTCAAATGATGTCAATGGTAATCGGCAAGATTGCCGCAGGTAAGTTGAAGTGAATTCTTATGTGAGCGTAGTATTACGGCAGTACTTTAGAGAACAAAAACATTGCTAACTAACAATGACAAACACAGTGAGAACTACTGCGGTGACGACGACAATAACTAAAACAATAGAAACAACAAACAACAGGATCAACAATGGCAATAAAAACAACAACAACAGTAACGACGACGGCAACTTCGTCAACAACAACTTCGTCAACAACAACAACAACTTCAACAACAACAACAACAACAACAACAACATCATCAACAACAACAACTACAAGAGCAACCACATGAAAAACAACAACAACTACTACAGCAACTACCACTCAACAAAACGTAATTTAAATTTTTCTACGTATCTC
This sequence comes from Heliopora coerulea, assembly GCA_030142905.1. Lineage (NCBI taxonomy): Eukaryota > Metazoa > Cnidaria > Anthozoa > Scleralcyonacea > Helioporidae > Heliopora > Heliopora coerulea. The sequence goes on along the minus strand of JASJOG010000019.1, from coordinate 1,067,076 downwards.
ATTAACCTTTTCTGTCCTACTCCTTTGTCTTCCTCTCTTTGTTCATTCATTCTTTCGTTCATTCTTTCATTCGCTCTTCCGATCCTTCCCTCCCTTGTTTCTCTGTGGCTTTATGGTCCCATTTCTTCGTTTCTTGGAGTTATCTGTTCTCCCTACCATTCTTTACCTTCTTTTCTTGACTCTCTTCCTTTTTGTTACGCGGTTTTGTATCGAATATTACAGTATGTCAGCAACTCCATCTTATCATGTTTTAGCTAGTCCCGTCAGCGACATTGTAGGAGCTAATCCAAATGCGGGACAGACTGATCCTCCGCCACCCCCTGGTCAGTTGGCCCCAACAGTAAGCATGCCACAAGGTAAGAACAGAGTCGTTTATCCAATCCAGATCAGATGCGGTTTACTTACAGCGAAAACGCTCGTAGAAACTGTACATAAATAATGTTTATGCCTTACGTAAGCCGCGGCTCAAACGAGACGCGGCTTTGTACACTCATTCGTTGGTCAGTTCGAATCCTAAGTGAGGCGCGTTTCACGTAGGCCCTGGTTTAGAAGTGTGTCCATAACCGGCTGCTTTATGTCCCGGTAGATGGCTTAAAGCGGGATTTTAGGGTAGAGACTTTCACGATCACCTCAGTGCAGCCGATAAAACGGTACAAGAATCGTATAGCTTGGTAAGAATTAAGTTACACAACATGGTTAGCGCCTCTTATAATCAGGGAAAGCAGCCACATACATTGGACTCTCCCAGGATTCCTCCAAAGAAGTTCCTTCGGGGCAATCCTACGGTGAGCCTGAAGTAGGTGGCTGCCTTTGCAGGCTACATCATCTGTTTTGCTCAACTTGAATATTCTACATGTACGGCGCGGTCTTATATTTCCATGAAGTTTTCTAAGTAAGAAAACAGCTGTTTCTAAATAAAGCTGTTTTCAATTCGTTTCAGGAACCAAAGCTGACCTAGCATTCTTGGTCGACGTCTCCTCTGGAATGGACAAGGGAAGTTTTGCGCTGGTCACGGCTTTCGTCAAGGCCATCTACCAAGCGTTTCCCATCGGAAAAGATGACACACACGTTGCCTTGGTAACGGTTGCACGAACGAGCACTGTTGTGTTTGACTTCAATGCTTTTTTTACCGTCAAAGATCTGGACCGAGCGTTCGGGAAAGTAGCTCTCTCACGTGGTCCTCTGAATCTGTATCAGGGGTTCGTGGCTGCTCAGACGAATTTGTTTGCAGTGTCCTCCAGAAAGGGCATACCTAATCTCTTAATTGTTCTTGCTAACGGGAAACCACGTGGTGCGTACATCACAGCCTCCGCCAACGCCAGGATTTCTGGGATACTAGTGTTCACTGTTGGCACCAGTGCCTCGGTGAATCAACAGATCCTGACAGCCACGGCTTCGACGCCGCAGTTTACTTTGGCAGCGGCATCTGCCAGTATGTTGATGACGTCCTTGCAAGCAATTGCAGACAAAGTCGGACAAGGTAAAGTCATTCTACTAATAACATAAATTATAGGATAGACAGCCAGGTGAGAGAGGAGGGCAAGAGTTTGTCTTGGACAATGGATCTATGATAATGGCTCAAGTTGACAGGCGCGCAGTTACCCATTATGATTGGGGGGGATGTCAAGCTTAATTTCCCGAACATTTTATACTTTCAAGAACTGCACGAATTTAATTTGACGTGCATTCAAGCCATTCATGTTGTACCGTCGCTTCCTCAACTCCAATGCGTAAATTAAATATAAGCTAGCAACCAAAAGGGATTTTGACCTATTTTACCTTACCAAATTTTGCCCGAATTACTATCTATTTTTCCCCTAATTTTCCATTTTTTCGCAAACTTTGGAGTTTACGCCGTTCCGGTCTCACTTTGGGAATTTTCTTTGCCCCAGTCCTTTTTCATTCTACTTTTTCGTGGGCCTAAAAATTGGCGCGAAAATTCGGTTTTTGAAATATTGAAGAAAATTTGTGTTTTTGCTCCTGGAATCGAACTAAACGTTCATGAAAATTGAACAGGAGATTGGTCATTGACACATATAAGGTCAGTAAACAGTCTTCCTAACTGACTTCTAAAAATGAAAAGAGGCTGAGTACTGCTAGGGAATGTTAAGGTCCTACAACTAGATAGGTTTTCACGTTTACTGAGGAAATTTATATTTAAAGAACTGGCTCTATTAGTCTATTTTTTTAACATATTGAACATTTAGACCTTAATAATGAGTGGCTTTTCTGTCAAACGCCAACGCAGCGATATCTTGTGTGTTTGTTTTCTGAATTCCTACTCCCGTTTGTTTGTTTCTTAGACTGGATTTGGTAAATTGGATATTTTCATTAACGCAAACAGGGCATAGGGTATCCAAAACTGTAAACATCTGGCAGCAATAGCTCTTTACTTTGTTCAGGTTAATCTCTCTAAAATGTTAAAAGATTAATCTTTTTAAAGTGTAAATGATCTGAAAATTTAGTCTGTCCTTTGTCAAAGAAATCTTGGAACTGCTAAAGAATGGCGTTCACTGCTCATCCGTATCACTCATCCTTCTTGAGATGAATGTAAAAACCCAGCGTAGAACTCAGAGGAAAACCATCATGAAAAGCAAACAAACATGCACATAATATTTATTGAATTCTAACATTTCGTTGCTCTCTTGGAACATCTTCAGAGGAAGACCATAATTTAATTCTCTAACAATATTGCAAGGGCGGCAACGAAACGTTAGAATTCAATAAATATTATGTGTATATTTGTTTGCTTTTAATGATGCCGTTCCTCCGAGTTCTATACTGTGCTCTTATATTCAGCACTAGACTGTGCCTCCAGCCTCGTAAATCTTAGTGCCGATATTCGTCCTTCTTGAGCTATCCATATTTGTTTGATATGCAGCTGAGATACTCTGTAACGTAACGTTTTTGGTACAGCGCACATATCATTCAGGTTTTTTCGTCTTTCTTAGTGACCCATAAACTCACTTCTTGAGTCGGTTTATCGAAGTAAACAACCCTAATACTTACTGTTATGCCATGCACATTAGTCAGCTTTTTTATTATTTCATCCTTCTGAGCTCGTTTCGTCGTTCCATAGTTTAGGAGAAAGTATTAGAATTAAAATCAACTGGGACCGATAAATAATCTAGGGTGTTGTTGATTAAAATTATGTGCTGAAAGTTTTCTTTAATTTCCACATTGCAGCTCTGGTTGGCTATTCCAGCGGTGCCGGAAGTGGTAAGTAATCATAAAATTTGTTGTAAGTAAATAGAGTACCTATATTTGTGCAATGTAGAGACTGGTTTTTTATTCAGGATGTTTGGGAGAAGTGGCTTAGAACAAGTGTTGAATAAAGCTAAACCTAGACGTTTTCGTCGTATTCATAGTTTCCTTAATCACGGAAAAGTGTGAACCAATTCATAAATTGTATCATGATATTTTTCAAATTTATTTTGATTTTTCCTTCTTTTGTGAGTGGATTGCACCAGCAAGCTACTTGTGGACACGCACTAACTGAGGGTCTTAGTATATATGATTTAGCATTGTCTGAGAAGGCCCAAAAGTTTATCATTTGGTAAAATGATGTTGATGCAAAGCCGTTAAGACAACTCTTTCTCTTCAGTTACTTTATGACCTTGGAGGTGGTACTGACAAGATATAGTCCTGGTCTCCCAGTTTGGATTTGACGTGTGGTGATCGCTACACTGCAGCCACTCATCCAATTAATTCTAGGGTGCTTGACCGCCCAGCAACAACCGGTCATATTGCGCGATTTCATCAATAGGGGACATAAGATAAGGCAATGTTCAAGGTTAAAATTATCTTTTTTTTGTCTTTACAGTGGCTGCAGATGTCGTCTTTGTCGTCGATTCTTCGGACAAAATGGGGGAAGTAAATTTCAAAATCGCCATAGAACTTGTGAAGATTATCTTTACTGCCATCGGTATTTCTAAACGTGGTGTACATGCTGGCTTGATAATTTACAGTACGAAAAGCCAGATTGTTTTTAACTTCAAGAGTTGCAAGAGCGTTGCCTGGATGACGAAGAAAGTTGGTACAGTCACATTTGTCGGAGGTAGAAGTAACCTTCCTGCAGCGTTAACCCAGGCGGATGTAGAGTTGTTCTCCACGAGTGGACGACCCGAAGCCAGCCAGATTTTAATTGTAATTACAGCCGGAAAGTCCCGAGGGAACATAATGCTACCTTCTAAAATGATGAAACTCAAAGGTGTCTCCATATTTGCCATGGGGATCGGAAATAAATATCCGCGTAATCTCCCGAGGATTTGTTCAGGTCCACCGTTCTTCCTTTCAGGACTTGATCTTCAACGATTGAATGAAGATCAAGTGAAGGAGTTTATCTCCAAACTTAACAACGGTAAGAAAGTACTGCAGAATGTGTTAGACGTTCAAGTTCATATTATCATCGTTACCATTACCATTACCATTACCATTACCATTACCATTATCATTACCATTATCATTACCATTACCATTATCATTACCATTACCATTATCATTACCATTACCATTACCATTACCATTATCATTACCATTACCATTATCATTACCATTACCATTATCATTACCATTATCATTACCATTACCATTATCATTACCATTACCATTACCATTACCATTATCATTACCATTACCATTATCATTACCATTATCATTACCATTATCATTACCATTATCATTACCATTATCATTACCATTACCATTACCATTACCATTATCACTACCATTACCATTATCACTACCATTACCATTATTATTACCATTACCATTACCATTATCATTACCATTATTACCATTATCATTACCATTATTGTTACCATTATCATTGCCATTATCATTTACCATTACAATTTACCATTACCATTACCATTATCATTAACATTATCATTACCATTACCGTTATCAATACTGTTGCCATTACCACTACCATTGCCACTGTCATTGTCATTGTCATTGTCATTGTTACTTTCATTGTCAGTCATTAATATTGTCGTTGTCATTATCATTGCCATTACAATTTACCATTACCATTACTATCGTCATTTTCATTGTTTCTAACGTTATCTATCCTCTTAATATCGTAATTCTATAGTTGATAAAATTATTATTATACAACACTAATATCTAACATTTGAATATCAATTTTTTTTCTTATCATTTTAGTTATTGGAACTGGTGGTTCTGGTGCGGCTAGCAACGGTATAAATCTCAATGCGATCGCCGAAATCGTAAAAGCTGCGGCAAATGGTAAGCTGAAATTCTCCGAACAAATCTGAAAAGTAGCAAAAATGAGTGCCTTTACAAGAAAAGTCAAATTATGAAAAGTAACCGAAATTCATCTTCAGTCCTTGGATGTTGGTGTGTTGTTTTTCGCCAAATTCTCTCGCACGCGGAAATTTAACTTTCTATGCTAAATATTCGAGTGATTTAGTTCGGTAAAAGCTTCGTCAACTTAAAATAGAATTGTCTTGGAACAAGATGAGATATGTCGATGAATAATGAGAGTTAGTGTTTCCCCAAAATCTTTAGTACTTGTTTCTTAATCTATGGAGACAAACAGGGTTGGCCCACGTTAAAAAGCCATGGCGGTCTGAGATTGTGCTCATATCACTGCGGGCGCAAATAGCAAGTATGCACGAGCAAGTCAATCTCAGCACAATACAATTTCAGACCGCCACACCGGACAAGTAGAGAAAAACTCTACCCGACCACGGTTGGGATTTGAACCTGCGACCTTCGGTTTACTAGTCCGACGCTCTACAAACGTGATTAGTAGCGTTAGTATATATCCTTTTTCTTCACCCAAGTACATAATCCCAAATAATTACTTAACTACAAAAAGTTGCTAGATAAAAAAATGTTGGAGTCGGTCTGAACTGCTAAGTTCAATTTCATTTTCAAAATGACAAAACATGGTAACCACCTACAAAGCTTTCCAATTTACTACTTTTCGGATATTCAAACTTTCATTTAACTTAAAAAACACCTTTGCCTTAGCTTTTTAACTCAGCTTTTTAAAGGTAAAGGTAAAATGCCTTTATTTATGCTGGATAACCCTATCAGCTATCAAAGCTGCTCTCCCTAGAGGTCCAGTATAGGCCACCCCTCATGGGTCCAGTGTTACTACAGGAGGAAACCGGAGTACCCGGCGAAAGCCTGCGATGCTTGGTAGAGTCAAACTGGACAACACTCTTCTCACATGTGACAAAGGTAACTTTAACCAGATACCTGCACGGGGCCGGAATCGAACCCTAGTCACAGTGGTGAAAGGCACGTACACTACCACTGTGCATCCAGCAACCCTGCTATGATTGCCAGCTTTAATGATTAAAGCATGGATATTAAAGCATGGCACAGTGTTGCCAAGACATAACAGGGTCTCACGGGGTATACAGCCATCTATCAGAACTCAAAAACGTCAGTTTATGAAAATTGAATAAACTTGGTCACGAAATTCAAAAAAAAAAAGTTCAAAACTTTGTACTGTCTGTGGGACGCATTTTAATACCGTGTTTATGTTTTACGTTCCAGGAGGTCAAACCAAGCCATCAGGTAAATCTGCGCAAGAAATACAGATTTCAGAATTTGTTGTGGTAATAAAAATTTGAAGGGGTGTCATTTTCTAATGTAGCCCTTCAGTTAACTTACATCAGTGGGAATTACTGTCAACAGGACCACCAAAAATTTCGATTGGTAAAGATCAATTCACACTGAAGGACTATGTGGTGATTTTATAGGGTTCTTGTAGATTTTGAAACGTTAAATCTTTGAAACTTTACCTTTCGACAAAATTTATATCGCACCACGCCTTATAAACCTATCTCTAGCTGCAACCTTTGTCTAGCTATGGCCTAAATGCCTCATTTCTTCCGCCCGGATCCAGTCAGGACAACGACTTTGAAATTAAATCGAAATATTACCGAGATCATTTTCGTATTGTTCCATGACTCAAATGTTGAGTCTACAAGATGTTTTTAGGCGGAGTCGGTTTCTTGATCTATATATAGCAAAAAGTTGCGATTTTCGTGAAAAAGTGCTGTATTTCTTTGGAACAAAGAATTGTTCATATTTGTGTGGGTAGAGAGAAATAGTTGGTCGATCCTCCTGCCATGGGTGGCCCTTTCAGCAAGTGCACCTGCACCTCAGGAGGACCTGGTTATTCCCCTGTTCATTCAAGAGCAAAAACAACGACAATAACCTGAAAAGAACAAATTAGAAACCTGTAGAACTGTAATAAAATGGAATAATAAGTTAGAATTTCACGGGACTAGTTTTCCGTATTAACCCATCGGTCAAAAAGTGTGTATGTAATTTTTCAGGAATGTTGTTGAAAGTGGAGATAATAAGTGAAGGCTGCGATGACAAGGGCCGCCATGGAGGGTGCGGACTGGCCTTTATAAAGATTAACGGCAAAGATTACGCCAGGAAGAAGAGAGGATATAACATCGTGGTTCTTGATTCTAACACAGGTTTGCACTTTTTGATCTTTCTGTTGGCTAACTGAACATTACGGAAAGTTTTAGCGGCTTTGGCTTTAGCTTGGATACGTCAACAGTACTCAACAAACCGTAGGACAATTGAATTTAAGTAAATGTGGAAAAACCTAACGTGTTAGGGCGGGCGAGTCCACCTACAGCTGTCCAGAGAACAGCTGGAGCGCCAACATGAAGACTGCGAAAGAAAATCCAAAACGATTTAAGATTGCAACTAATAACTAGCGAAAAGACATTTAGTGGAGGGTATACCTTCATAGCAAAATAGCGAAAAACCTGTTCTGCCTTCAAACGGTTAGTTTCTGTGTTAGAAACAGACATGGCGATTTTCTCGAATGATCGACTTTTTTTGACGGAGTTGATGACCGCTTAACTCAGGCGACAGCATAACAAGTCTTCACTTTTTAACAGAATTGCTCCCCAAGGTTTTACTCCTCAAAGCAAAAATTCTTTCATTCTTTGATTGCGCAGCGATTGTTCACTTTTCATATTGTCCTACGTAATACCAAGTAGCAATGTTTTGCTTAATAGATCAAACCAGAACGAGTTTATTGCTGTGCTAAGAAATAAATGTAGTAAAATCAATGAAACTATTCAAGGCTGTAATCACAATAAACCCTGCGCTAAAAATTAGGAACAGCTGGAGGGCAGTTCCCGTAAATAAATCGTGCATAGAAAACCGTTCGATCTACTGTATTTCTACGTTTCTAGGAAATGTTGAGAAACGACGATCATTTGACACCCATGGATCTAGAACCTACTCAAACAGAATGGCATCTTTCATAAATAGACTTCCTCGAAAGTAAGTCTACTAAGATTTTAGACAGCTGAAGTGGGAACACGACAGGACAAAGTTTACGAAAACGTGGGGAGGAAGTATTACACCGGGTCAATACTGTGCAAGAAAATCCCCTGTATTTGTTTAAATGAAGAAACTGTGGGAAAGACCGTCTTCTGAAGGTTATGATAACCAAAAAGCCCGAATCCTAACAGAAAACTTGAATGAAAAGAATAACCTTGAGGGGTGCTGGTGGCACAGTGGTAGTGTATTACGCCACTGTGGCTCGGGTTCAATTCGGGCTCCGTGCAGTAATCTGATTAAAGTTGCCTTGTTCGTATGTGAGAAGAGTGTTGTCCAGTTTGACTCTACGGAGCACCGCAGGTTTTTCCCGGGTACTCCGGTTTTCTTCTGTAGTAACACTGGACCCATGAGGGGTGGCCCTTACTGGACCTCTTGGGAGAACAGCTCAGGTGGCTGATAGGGTTATCCAGTATAAGTAAAGGTACTTTCCCTTTTTCTTTACCTTATCCTTATTTATTTGAATGAAAAACTAGAGCTCAGCGCTCGAAGCCATGCTATTAGTAATACAATCCTCCCCGAAGGCGGGGGGAAGATTTCGCTGGGATAAAAGAATGAGGCCTTTACCGACTTATTTTGTCTTTAATAACGTACTTTTCGTCGATAATCTTTGCACTTCTTTGTTTTCAAGCCGAATTGTACTGGTGGCAGCTCAAGATGAAGCCAAACGTAGAATGACAAGCATAGCTAAACAAGCTCTATCTCAAATTGGAGCAACAAGCCAAGTGACAGATTACCGAGGAACAATGGCCATGGTTGGTTACACGGGAACGATACGTCCAAAATATGTCAAGACGGTACGATATTTTGTTTAAAGGAATTATTGGGAGGCCAAAACAAGAGACGATCAAAGTTCAATCCCAACAGAATACGTCCTGGTCGTAAATGCAAGAAATAATTTTTGTGCCGTGAAATTGAGAGAAAAATACGTGTCCCCCAGACTCATTCAAGTTCTCCTTTGTTCACTCTTTTGTCTCGAAAACATTAATTACCTGTTAATGTATCTACGTAAGGAGCACGCCCTTCTATGTTTGCGAATATTTCTAACACATCGCGTCAAACGGGATTCCCGATTCGCACTTGACATTACCATTTGTAATCTTGGGCATAGATATTCTCTACCCATGTAAGCTTGTTCATAAAAAGAAAAAAATAACTGGCGTCGTGTTACTATTACAATTATGTTTGTAATTCTGATTTTTATTTACCTATGTTTGAATAAATTCTTTTCTTTTAATTCTTAGGTTGTGAAGAAGCGCCGTGAAGGTCCAAGCACATTGGGTGTATCCATACGTGTAAAAGGTAACAGTAGTTAGACTAGGTAATTTTCATTTCTCGTGATGACATGTTCTGTAAGACACCTGCGCGTTAACAAAATAGACAAGTCATGATGAAGGACAGTACTTTGAGTACTATTAACAAATTCATTTTGCAAAGCGAATAGAGCTTGATACGCCAGAGAAACTCTGATCAAACTGACTATTGTCTCATAAGCAACTTGCTATAGAGAACGATTTATCTTTGTAAATTTAAGTTTAGGTTTGGGTTTAACGATTACGCCACAAGAGATCTCAATTGAAAAATTACAGCAAATTTCATGAACATCCAATTGTGAGTATTTATGATCGAAATAAGTTAAACAATTGAAAAAAAGTTTAAACAAAATATTCTGTTTGGAAAACTATGATCTTTTAAAAATTTCTTCCGAAAGTTCCCCAAAATCATTGTCGATGCCACGTCGAATTGAACTTTGTTCATAATTTTCCAACCAAATTTACACTTATTTGGAGAATCGCTCCTCACTTCAGCTGGTAATCTGTTTAAATATTTTTTGAGATATGCTCATAAGCCTAAATAAATAATCAAATTAGCTCCAAGCGTCATTTTGTGACTTAAAAACTTGGAACTTGTGTTGACAATATTAACATTAAAAGGGCAATCATTAATTTAACTGTGTTTTTCTAGTTTTGTGGATTAACTATCTCGTTGATTATTCGCGAATTTTAGCTTTCTTAATGCTGTTCAATTTTTTTATCTTTATAGCCTCTGCCCCAGTTCCACCTCCTCCTTCTCCAGGTAAGCAAGAGGTTTGCTCAAGCAGTTTGCTGTGGTATATCATATCACATATAAACAAGCCTCTAATATTTTTTATTAGTTTTATCTGATTACTTATTATAGCCAAGACATGTCAAGTCACCTTTAGTGAGAGAGCTTCCTGGATTTAATTGTTACTGACAATTACAGTATTAATTTGATTACGACATATTTTCGGTATTGTGAGAATTTCGTGCATGTTTTGAGCATCACTCTTTATTTGTCAGACTTGAGATTTCGTGATTTGAAAACAAACAGGGATCATAAGATTCTTCCTCAAGGTTTTACTCTTTAAAGCAAAATTTTTTTCATTCTTTGATTTTGCTTAACATGTTGTAAGGATCGACATTTCAAAGTGTCCCACCTTAAGATCAAGTGGCACTGTTTTGGTTTATTGATCAAACCTGTATATCGAAGAATCTTGGTAGAGCTGCATTTTGTACTAATTTTAGGTATTAGAATCTTATTTGTTTGCTTTTATTGGAAATAGAGAATATATTTTATAGTGTTCATATAATTAGAACAAATTTAGATAGGGAGATTATTTTTGTTTCTCTTCTTTTACAAAGTATGCTAAACAAATGCCCGATTAGCTTATCTGGCTGAATACATTGTTCCTGAAGTAAACGCGTTCGTTTGTTCGTTTGTTTATGGAAAACTTTGTTTTGAATCTTGGGGTAGTACCACTAGAAATCTGTACTTGAGAAATGGTACACAAGCTCTCCTACCTAACCGAGTGCCAAGTGGTATTTTTGACATAAAAAACTGACTCGAATTTCGCGTCGTTTACATCGCGCCGACTTTTGGACCAAGTTTCTGTACAAAGGTTGGCGGGCAACGAAACCATAGGTGTGCAACGAAGTGTGGCTTTATAATCACTCTTTACTTCATACTTTACGCGGGTTCTAGGATGTTTTCATTATTTCACACTGATACTAAAATTAATCTTTTTATGCAGTGAAGAAACTGAGAGTGGTAGTTAGAAGTGAAGCATGTGACGATAGAGGTAGAGGACCGGGCTGCGGAAGAGCTAAAATTACAGTCGATGGCAAAGACTATTCCAAGCGTTCTAGAGGCTACAATTTTGTAATTCTGGATGGCATAACAGGTACACATTGGGTATTTTCCTTGTGGGTAATACCATTTGTTCAGACTACACTGAAGCCACGGTTGAGCAAGTCAGCACTTCGCGTCCAAAAACTAAACCGGCTTTGCTTGTTATTAAAATGGCGCCCTAAAAGGCCGTTTGCACGTGCGAATTTGCCCGTTGCAATTGTCATCCTGGTGTATGTAATATACTCGTGACAATCTATGCAGCAAGATATCCACTTATGATTCGTTGTTGATTGTCCTCGACACTCTCGTCAGTTAAACACATACTCCAGGATGTCAATCGCAAGGCACAAAATCACAAGTGTAAACGAGGCTTAACCCTAATCCTATAAGGTCAGCGGTTTGTTGAACTTTTCAGTTGAACACATACTCCACGATGTCAATCCCGAAGCACAAAATCACAAGTGTAAACAGCCCTTAATATATGTGTCAGTGAAAGGGTGTACAAAGTTCTACGAGAACAACTGTGGACGATTGTTGTAAGTGAAATTTTTGTAAGGGACAAGATGATAATCGAGTGAAGCTGCAGCTTAAAGCCTAAGGAAGGGTCGGATCGGCACTGATTTCAATGTTGCTTTCTTTTTGTCAATCGGTTCGCCTTCCCTTTTTCACTTCTATTATGAGAATTTTTTTCGTAATTTGATCGTTTAACTCGTTTGCTCTGTATCAATTCAGTTGACACCATTATGATAATACCTCACCCTCTCACTAACGTTTTTGAGATACAGAGCAGCACATAATGGCATGATGATGAAGAAAAAATGTGGATGTTCTTAACGAATTGTTCTCCGCTTTTAAGCAGGTGATCTTCAGTGTAGTTTTATGTCTTCTGTTTAGGAAAACTTGAAAAAAGGATAGGATTTGATACACATGGTAGTAGAAGCAATGCCGACAGGATGCTTGGATTTTTAAAAGGAATCTCTCCCAAGTAAGGACTGTTGGAAAATTTGTTTCTCAACGGGGGCGGTTCCTTCCCCTAGTGGACGTTAAGACAACGTCGGAGGGCGATAGACGCGAGACAGCAGAGGGAGGGCGTTTGGGTGCAAATTGGGAGCGTTCGTCAGTCATTCACCAACAAAACATTTTTTAAGTTTTTGGTAATCATTTAGTGCTAAAATGTAACAATGACAGACTAACTCGGCAATGCCGAACTGTATTAGTGTATATTACAGTTTTTCAGCTCTGTATTGCTCTGGGGTTGGGCGCTGGTGTTGGCGCTGAACTGGGAGTGAGTGTGCTTAGTAGGTGACGACGGCAAGAGGTTTTGGTATGAAGCAAGTGGACGTTTATCCAAAAGATGTCGAGAACCACTGCTACAGAGTATGTAGTGCTGTGCTGTCTTCGTGGTTGTGTCATATCTTGCCCATTTGTTGTTGTTGGGTTGTCATCCTATAAAAATTACGTGTAAGATCTACTGTCCAATCATTGCCACTCCATGTGACGTTTTTTCCGATTTTAATTAGTTAATGTTAATTAATGGGCTGGCTTATTATTTCCCGTCCAAGTCGAGATGGAAATATAGGCCAGAACGACCAATGTTAACTTGACGGTGAAGTTAAGTCTTACCGAGAGAAGTTATCTGGAGCAAGGGATAAATGTTACATGTAAGAAAAATTTCTTATATGAAAGAAAAGCTTGATAACTTAATTTCAGCTTAGAAACCAAGGCAAGAGGCCAAACAATTAGACGCAAAATGAAAATGAAAGCCCAGCTCAAAATTTGAAGATATAATGTCATCACACATCTTCGAGTTTTGAGCTGGGCTCCCGTCTTCATTGAATGAATGAATGAATGATTGAAAGACTTTATTAAAGTGTCATTGATATTTAGCTTGAAAAAACTAATTGGGGACGCTATTTACATATTAAGGTTTATCTTCGCTTAATAAAGTTAAAATTATTTACAATTTACTTAAAGAAAAAAAAGCAACCTTAATAAATAGATAAATAAATAAAATGATAAGTAATTAAATAACTAAATGAATAACATTTTGCGTCTAAGATTTCCGCCCGGTAAATGTCTAGGCCAAATGATCGTTCCGCTAATTGTTCAGCCTTTTCCGTGCCTTTTCCTTTCCAGCAAAATTGTTCTGATTGCCATTCAAGATGAAGCTAGCAAGAGGATGTATAGCGATGTTTACACCGCTCTACTTCTAGCTGGAGCAACAAAACCATTACGTAAAGAATTTCGCGGCTCCTTTGCATTGATTGGGTTTACAGGGGATGCAAAACCCAGTTTTATCAAACAAGTGAGTAATAATCACATATCCGAAAAACCTGTCATTGCTGTAAGTAACTGCTATACAATATTTGTAAGAAGCTTTGATCAAAGTAACCAAGGATCACGCTACTTGAGATATGTTTTGAATTGTGGGACCTTGGAAATATCATGAGATGATAGATGAACGATCGTCAAGCTCTATCTTCAGAAAAACGATTTCTGTGCCCCAGACGGGGATCGAACCCGCAACCTTCTGATGACCGGTGAGACACTCTAACCATTGAGCTACCAAGACGCAGATGGAGAGCCCAAGTGCAAGTTCGACATAGTTCGACTTAATTGCTTAGGTCGCACATATATGTCGAACTTGCACCTTGGCTCTTCACCTGAGTCTTGGTAGCTCAATGGTTAGAGTGTCTCACCGGTCGTCAGAACCGGGTTTGATCCCCGTCTGGAGCTCAGAAATCGTTTTTCTGAGGATAGAGGTTGACGAACGTTCATCTCTCATTCGATCACGCTACTATTTGCCTCTTCTCGCCAAGCTGGACGATAAAGCAGTGGCTGGGTCAGCAATTTGAGCACGGAGGATAAATTTTTAAGTAAACGGTTAGACCACCTGGACATATATATGTTTGTTTTTTATTATGCAGCTGGGAGAACTGTATAGAAAACTATTTTTTCGTGGTCTCCTGAGATGGCCCAAGGCCATGGACCGCGAGCCGTTTTTCAGACCGAGGGAAGATATTCTTCTATACCGCCGATCAAAAACGGTTCACGACATTTTTACCTTTTTATTCTGTGTTGCTGTAAAACATTGGGCAACTGAAAGTGAAGTTAAATTCTACGCTAAGGGAACAGAAAGGCCATAGAATTTCCATTTACTTATTAACAAATAGAAAATTGCTTAAGTGTCTCTGTGCTGTGATAGAAACATGAATGACGTCATTTCAACCAGAAAAATGCCTATTTAAAACACGAGGCGTAGCCGAGTGTTTTCTCGTATTTTTCCGGTTGAAATGGCGTCATTCATGTTACTATCACAGTACAGAGACACGAAAGCTATTTTCTATTTGTTTTATAAAATAATCAAGATTTTCTTGAGCTTTCGCGACGTCATTCATGTTTCTTTGTACTCTAATACAAAATGAAAATGACGTCAATCGTGTCTTTATACTCTGAGAGAAAATGAGACTCGTCCAATCAGAGCGTGCGTATGACGCGTGTTATTTTATGAAAATAAATACGTACTCCGCGTCTGTGACTGTTTAGTTTCCTGTCTTACCTCACGATTTTTCATAAACTTATTAGCAGGCTTAAACTTGATTTCTAACGGGTTAGTGACCCATTGCCAAGATTTTATCTGCATCCTCGGGGTGTAGATTTTTCTCTGGTTAATATTGTGAAAATTTCTGTCGTTAATTTCAGCGTCAGAGAAAACGAAGAAAAGGACCAAGTGTTGTCTCAACCAGAATACCTATACCTGCTGCAGGTAAGAGATTGAAGTACCGTTTGATCAAGTCATGCCATTTTAATTGCGATAGTTGCTTTTGACTAGCTCGGGACTTTTATTTCTATCGGGTTTATTGTATTGATAAAGCTTAAGATTAGTTATCGGAAGAATTTGTTGTTGAATTTGAAACTTTGACGATAATATTTAAGCTGGGGTTACTCTTTCATTCGACAACATTCGTGGTGTTGCACGTAGAGTGTCATTATAATCCACAACCAGCCGACAACTTTAAAAAGTATACGATGAAGCAAAGTCCTAATTAAAGCGACATCTTGAAAAACCCCAAGATATTCGTTTTAACCATTTCAACATTTAGTCTTGTTTATAACCTCTATCTTGGGTTTTTCAAGATGTCGCTTTTATTCGGATTTTGCAGTGTCATTCTAAGCTGCGTAAGAATGAGATGAATGACCTGTTGTCAGAAAGTAACGAACTAAGGCTATGGTGAAGTTTATAGCCAGTGTCGGAATGTCAACAGCAAAGTCGGGGTGCCAGAATAAGGATATCAGCTTGAGAGCTACTGCCATCGTTCTCAACTGATTCCGTACTAATGGCAGTGCCCCTCTATTCGATGTTCTTGTTCTCTTTTTAGTTTACTGAAAACAAACCTTAGTTTTACTTTGTGGAAAATGCTTCACTAATCAGTGTCATTTTTTTTTCTCTTTATGGTGTGTAGCTCCAATTGCCCCTCCTTCCCAAGGTCAGTGAGATTTTATTTTTATCACCTTGCAATTTTGATTATTTTTTTCCTTCCGGCGTTTTTTTCTATTGCGGTAAAAAGCGCTTTAGGTAAACAAAAGAGGAGAGAAGGGAAGTCTAGTAAGGAAGGCGAACATAGGAAGAGAAAAAGTACTGGGTGGCAGGGGATTGGAGGGGAGGGGAGGGGAGGGGAGGGGAGAGGAAGAGAAGGAGCAAAACTTTGTGGCCTAATATGACGGAGTAAATTACCAAAAGAGTAACTGTGGTCACCTAAAGAATCTATTCGTTTCCTGCTCCTTGGCTATCTTGTGGATGTCTTGGGTTTCACTGCGCGAAGACAGACAACTTAAGCTAAGTGTCAACACTTTGCAGTAACTCAAGTAATTTAAATGTGATGCAGGAAAATTCAGAAATTATTATTACAATACGTGATAGTAAAGTATTCTACACAAGGTGGTGAGTGTTACTAGTATTATTAGTATAACTCCCAGTATTACTTAACGGTTAGGGTAGCCAGAAGCATACTAGTTTTACTAGTTATTTCACAAGGAAGCTCAGGGGTACAGAGGAAGTGAGGGGGAATCGCAGGAGGGGAGAGTGGAAAAGGGATAAAAAAATAGATCCTCAGTCTGCCCTTCCTCATAGGTACTTCAGAGTTCGGAATGGCACTGCCCTTGAGTATACTCTTTCATGTACATAAATGCTGTATTCCACCATACGATATTTTTTCTGAAGTCTTTTGTCGAATCGTGCGATAAAATCGCCCCGGGTGGAAAACAGCCTTAAGGTCGTTATTTGTGGGTACATGAAAAGAGTAAGTTGAAGAATGTTTCTCAATAAACGCGACATTTGTAATCATCGAACATGTTTCGTTGTATTTTAAACAGGGAAACCATTTAGGTTGTACATTAGAAGTGAAGGATGTGATGATCCTGGCCGAGCTCCTGGCTGTGGAATGGCTTACATTAAAGTCAATGGCAAAGACCTCTCCAAACATTCAAGAGGATACAACTTTGTGGTCCTTGATGGAGTAACAGGTAAGCATAACAACTTTATGAGGAGGTTTTAGAGAGGCTGGGTCTGAATAAGGTTGCGTTGCTTTTCACTACAGATAGTTACCATATGCTCACCTGTGAATGGTCAATTCTGCTTACGATTTTCAGGTACATACATAGACGGGGGTGGAAAAGCTCATAATAATGACATCATTGAGTTACCTGCCAATTAGCTGTAAAAAGACTTCGGAGAAGTTCAACTCAAGTCTAAGTTTTTCGATTGCATTTATGTATTCTACCAGTTGATATACTGATATAATTCATGACGCTGCGTTGTGAACACAAGATAATGACGAGTTAGAAGTACATGTATATCGTTGAGAATCTTTTACGTAATCTGTCAAAAATTGCTGCACTGCAGTTCATGAAATTTAACCCCCATTCCAACAAAATCGTGTTGGCGTAGTTACGTGTTTGTTCACAGAGCCTTCATGTCTGTATGGAATTTTACTGGCTATCCTAAGCTGTCGACGATCCAACCTGTATGTGGAAACGGGAAATGTATTAGGGTATACCTTTGAGGTTACAATGTTTACTAAGTTAGAGAAAGAAGACTTTTTAAAAGTGCTTCTCTTTACGATGTTTACCCGAAGTGTTTCATTAACTCAAAGTCGTTATCTTTCATAGGGGCCGTTGAAAACCAAGAGTCATTTGACACACATTCCAGAGCCAATAATCGAGCACAAGCCAAGAGGATGGCTGCATTTTTACAAGGAATTTCCCAACGGTAATGCATTTTCTTTCGACAGAAACGAAAGCTTGATACTAAGACTTAGAGAAGATACCCTGTTCCCCTACTGTCCTTGCAAAATTTTCACACTCATAATTGAACAAAGTCTTCGGGCGTAAAATGCTTCACTTGTGAATCACAAATGAGTGAGTCTCAAGGGAAGCGAATGTTCATATGTAATCAGATGGGAGAATAGGTCTCATATGTGAAGTGCAAGCGATCACATTTGAGAAACTCATTTGAAATTTTCATAAATGTTCTTTCGTGGAGCCAAAAATAAGAATGGGGAAACTTTCGGTGAAAACGCTCTTCATCGGTTTCAAAAAGGGAAGGTTTCTACAAAGGTTTATTGGAAATTTTTGAACAGTATTTTACTCCATTTGTCAGAATAGATAGAAATTTTCTGAGAATTATATAATCGGTCGCCGCATTATTTTCTCAGAATTCCTTCACAAAAGAATTGGCAGTGACGGCCCAGTCTTTGAAGTGAATTAAATAACAACTCATTCTTTGTATCATTTTGTAGAAAAATTGTTCTGGGTGCTATTCAAGATGAAGGGACGAAAGAGATGGTCCCGGATGCTTACAGAGCCCTGCGTAAAGTCGGAGCGAAGAATCCTTTGCAAAAACGTTACCGTGGCTCATTTGCTTTTCTGTTATACACAGGTCCGGAAAAGCTAAGCTTCGTGAAACAGGTGGGTATGGTCATATTGTGTAAAAACATGATTTTTCTTGTGAAAGAAAAACTGCAGGTGCAGACTTTGTTTTAAAAAAAAAATCTATTTTATGCCTATGCGTTAAGAAAGATATTCATGAAAAGAAAATTGGGTCAAACTCTTTTCCGAGTAAAATTGCCTGAAATTGTAATCAAAAGCCATTTGGAAAGGTCTCTGGTGACATAACACAACGTGAATAATTTTTCCTTATTGCATTTTTGATGTTAAAAATTATTTTCATTATAAAACATCGTCTTTCATTTTGCTCAAAAGTTTTCATCAGTTTTATCTGGACAAGCTCTGAAGAATCATATCGAGGCACCTTCAAAAAAATTCAACCCGCTTAAAAATTTTAAACCTTCTTAGGTGACATTGAATCGATATAAAATTAAGCCGCAACATTGAGATTCAAAGTTGTTAAAAACCTCTTTCGTTGCTTTAACTTTGGCTGGTGACTGATTTTTAACTGGCATGGGCTATTTATACAGCTTTTATACTACAGATTAACTCCCGTGTTGCAGAATTCTTAAATTAGCGCCAGAATCTTGACGTAACTTTACCGAAAATGCTGGATAATAATACTGTTGTGCATGCAAGCTAGTCTTTGTTTTGGTTGAATTTTAAAACTATTCGTTGATCTCAACAGGTCGCAAAACCACGCCGAGGCGGGCCCAGTATCATTAAAGCAAAGCTTCCGATTCCAGCTACAGGTACGATGGCGAAATTCAGTTGTGTTGCCTGGTTAAATGGTGTGTTCCAGATTGCTTTAAGGCACCTTCATACGACCAACACAAGCTTGCAAAGAAGGGTTGACAAACCTAGGTTTACGTGCGTGAACATGGCCAAAACATTTTGCCAACATGATATGAAAATTAAGTAATGTGTCCAACGTGGAAACAGCCAAAAGACTCGGGGAACTGACGAAACTTAGAATAGAATGAAACCTGATGTTTCGTGCCGAAGCCCTTGAAAAAAAGCCTTCTGTTTTATAAAATTAGGGATATCAAATATAGAGATTTTAAAATCACAAAATATCTGAGGGTAGCCTGCCTTAAGACTCATCCAAGGAGATTAAATTTCGCTAGGTTGTACTCTTTTATAAACTGATTAAATACATGAATAAAATGAGTGAATAAAATGAGCACTTACATATTAAAAGTCTACTTTCAGGTAAACTCGAAACACTATCTTGAAATCATTGAAATTGGACCCACCACAACGAAGACTTGTTGCGGCTGTCCATAAATTACGAATATTTTGTCGTTACATCAACTTCCTCCTCACCCCATTTTTGAATATCTGGCTGCGCCCCTGGGCTATGCTTCTTCCAAACTCTCCTTGTTTCTGTATCAGGCTATTTTAGGCCATTTTCCATTTCCTAAAGGGACAATCTCGACTTCAAAATTTAATACAAAAAATAGACCACTGGTAAAATAAATACACAATCTGTTAAAATACAAAACGTCTTTCTTCTTTCCTCATTGTCAAGTCGATTTAATTTTTAAATTGATAACTGGTTATTAACTCTTTCAAGGCGGGAGCTCTCCCTTTGACGAGTAAAATCGCCTGGCGTTAGCCAAAGTAAAAGATATACGCCAAGATATACACCCAAAGTGTGAATAAAATTGTTTGAGGCACCTTGCATTGCTGTAATTTTTATAAAATATCATAAAAATGAACTGCAGTTGGTGCAAGTCTCATCTTGCCTCGAAATCTTGAGTATTTTTGAGCTATTCACATTTTTATTTGTTGACAGGACCCGTTCTTCCTCCTCAACCAGTTCCGATGCCTGTTCCAGCGCCAGGTGAGAAAAATGATTCCCATAATTTCTCTTGGGTTGCTGAAAGTGCTTCAAAAACTGATTCAAAATGCGGAACATTTTCCCGAATCACCGTCAAGTAGTTTCAAAAATCTGTTGTGCAATTGAACTGATAACATTGTTCTTAACAAAACGTGCTACCTCTAAATGGGAGAATTAATCTGAAAATCATGCGAATTCACTTCGCCCATTGATGCTCATTTGTCAGTTTGAATTTTTTCAGTTCTGGACACCCCTGAATTTTTTTATTCTTCTTTGATGGCATGAACGAGCTTCAGCCAATTACCTATATATGACTGAACAACTGGACAAGCTCCCCCCTAGTAAGTGTCGCCAAAATGATGAAGCTACTTATGGCTCCTTGTATTCACAGTAACGACCACTGATTTTGTCATATGACACTGACAGTCGGCATTGATTCTGTCCTATGGCAAATGTAACCAATAGAAAAAAGAAAAGCATTCAAACTTCAGAAAACATTTTTGAAGCAAGTTATTTTCTGATACAACTGGCTTGGAACAAGCGCTAACCATGCGAATTTTTTCTCACCAATTCTTTTGATGTGAAGCGTATGTTACTGTGTGATGTCTTTCTTCTCTAAAATCCAAACAACTTAAAGGTGTTCGGTGTTTTTTGAGAATGTTAACTGATCATTCTGGTTAAATTGTCAGGACCACAGCCACCTGTAGTACCACCTGTAGTACCACCTGTGGTACCACCTTTGCCAGGTATGTAATCAAATGAGCATCACGTAATCCTTACTGTAATTTGTTTTAAAAATATTGGTAACGGTCATGGCTGCAGTCACGCTTATTGTCACGGTCGTGGTACTCGCTTACTTCCTGAACACAAACAGATTGGGGGTCAAGGTCATATTGTTTTATTTGTTTGTCTGTGTCATGGTTATGGTCACAGTAATGGTCAGGGTCACGGTCACGATACGGTCACAGTCACTGCTAAGTCCAACTTTACGGTCATGCTTCCTGTTGCAGTCACGAACTCGGTTACATCTCGAGGGTTTACGGACACGGTCATGGTCACAAACACGACCACGTTCTCGAGCACAGTGATGGTTACCAACATGATCTCTGTCAGGGTCACGTTCACGGTCATGGTTACGCTTACTGTCATACACATTCTTTTGAAACTAAAACTTGTGTTACTGCGTGATGTCTTTTATCTTCAGCAATCAAAAATTGGGCTGTGGGAATAAGTATAATTGTACAAGTGAGAAGCGGAAGTTGTGAATTCTGTAACACGAATTCAGTAAGAGGGAACGAGAAATTAAATACGGCGTGAGCCGAAGCTGAGTGCTGTGTCCTTTTTAGTGAACTCGTGGGTGTAAATCCCGATCACACACAAGCTAAAAGTGCTTTAAACATTTTAATATTGAATTTGAGCACACTACTTGAAGTTAACCATAGTAGAGAATGTTCATTCACAAGATGAAAGTGCATCATGCAATTACTTGATTACAAACAGGTTAGTGCATGCCTACCGTGCTTTTATGTTCGTCCTTTGATGGTATTAAATGGTATGATATTAAAGCACGGCTCAGAGTAGCCATGACATAAAGTGGTCACACGTGATACACAACAACCAATCAGAACACTCAAAATACGTCAGTGTGCGAAAGTTGATCATTGAAATTCTGTAATGCACTGCGTGTTCTCTTACTACTGCGTTACTTTCTATTTCAAATAATTGAATTACAGCGAAAACAGTTGTTATACAAGTGAGAAGCGAAGGCTGTGAAGACAAAGGTAGAGGTCCTGGTTGTGGTTTGGCCAGTATTAAAATAAATGGCCAAGACTATTCAAAACACGGACGAGGATACAATTTTGTTGTACTCGATGGCTCGACCGGTAAGATATCTTATTGTTTTATATGCCGAAATGTTCTGTAGTTTTGCACTCTAACATGCGGAATTTTGTTTGTGTAGGAAGTGTCGAAACGCAAACATCATTTGATACTCACAGAAGTCGGCGAAATGTTAATAAGATGATCACATTTTTGAAGGGAATTGCATTAAAGTAAGAAATGTGTATTGGTAATGACAATATGATTTTAGTGATAATGATAAGTACAATAACTTCACTGACAACAACAACAATAGCAACAACAAAAACAACGGCATCAGTCTCAATAACAATAACAAAAACAGCGACGACAATGAGACCGATAACAACAAAAATAAAAACAAAAACAGCAAATACCACCGCAACAATAATAAGATCGACGACGACGAAAACCACTGTAAAGATAACAACAACAATAGTAATTGGGTTACAACATCAACATCAACATCAACATCAACAGCAACAACAACAACAACAACAACAACAACTACAACAACAACTACAACTACAACTACAACTACAACAAACAACAACTACAACAAACAACTACTACAACAAACAACAACCACAACAACGAGAACTACAACTGCCACAAGAACAACAACAACAACTACAACAACAACAATAACAACAACAACAACAACAACTACTACAACTACAACAGCAATAAGAACAAAAGCCAAAAAACATAAAGACAACAACAGAAACGACAACAACTATAACAACAACAACAGCAGCAACGACAAAAACAACAGCAGCAACAACAACAACAGCAGCAACAACGACAGCAGCAGCAACAACGACAGCAGCAGCAACAACGACAGCAGCAGCAACAACGACAGCAGCAGAAACAACAACAACAACGACAACAACCAAAAAACACGAAGACGGTGATAACAACAACAACAACAACAACAACAACAACTAAGACTACAAAATTGCCTTTAGCTAAACTTTTTTAAATCATCTGTTTACCGATTTAGTTGAAGAGTTTGTAAAATTGAAAATTAAATTGCTTCGTTTGAAGGGGCTCTTAATGTGATCCTCGATATTGAGGATGATGAGTTGCTTTTCCATGCAACGTGTCGAGTAATTTAGTTTAATAATTTGAGATATGTAAACGATTTTCCAGTAACTCCCAATTCTCCTTCCTTAACTTGCAATCATCGTCTCTTTCACATTCCAAACAAAGTTGAACATCTCGATGATGAAATGAGACTTGAAAAGCTACAAAAGACATATTCTTTATCACTTCGAAGGCTCTTTAAAATGAAACAAACTTAATGTTCATTTCATCTATTATTGAAGAGCAACCTTTGGAATGCTCAAGTTGGTTTTTGAATGTCAGATATTTCATTGTCAATTTCTTTAACGTAAACTTTCTAGCAAAATTGTTTTGGCCGCTATTCAAGACGAAGGTAAAAGACGCATGACTTCTGCTGCTTACCGAGGATTGACTAAAGTTGGTGCCGTAAAACCGATGAATCAAGATTTTCGTGGTTCATTTTCTCTTATTGGTTATACTGGGCCGGGAAAGCCTAGCTTTGTCAAACAGGTGAGTGGTGGTCTTCAAGTAGGTGATGACGAAGAAAAAAAATCACTATTATGAAAATAGTATTGTTTGAGATTAATTACATAATTGTTACTGAAGTTGTGTTAGGATTGCCTAGTTAAACACGATCATGATTTTATTATCGATGGTAAGAAGAAGTGAAACAATGATGGCAAAAAAGAACTATGAAAGAAGTGGCAATTATTAAAGTTATGGCGATATTTATGATTTATTCCAACCTAAAGTTTTACCCATGGCAATAATAAGTATAGGTTATTTACCGTTAATTAAGAACTAAACTTCTTAATTCGTTATCACAGAGGCTTCATACAGAATGTAGAATTGTAGTGCCATTTGGTTTGAGTGATTAAAAATAAATTTGGATGTCATCGCTCTGTTTATTGCTGAGTTTTTTTACAGTTGAACGACTAGTTAACGTCCCAGGGATTATATATAGTTGATATCCCAGGTACTGTATTGTCCCTGGTACATTAACTAATCAGGGGTTACTAAGTGAATTTATAAACCGAGGCACATGAAAGAAAACTGAGGTGATCGTGAACTAATTATAGTTATTATTGATATAATGAATAAATTAACCAGTAACCATTGAGGCTAATTTTTCCACTCTTTGTTAATTCTTTTTAGGTTGGAAATCGTCGCGGACGTGGACCAAGCATTATTGATGCAGTAATACCTATTCCAGTTGGTGGTAGGTATTTTTCCCACAACTTTTAACCTTTCTTAACCATCTTAGCCGTCGTAGCTTAATGGTTAGAGCATATAGGTGAGGAAGTGCTGGGAGTTTTGATTTCTTTCGAGGGCTTGGAGACGTTATGAGTAAACGAGCTTCGCTGCCAACAGAGATTTCTCCCTTGATATTCAGGAATGCAAGGAGAAAGAACAGCTTCCTGTTATTCTATCCTCTCATATAACACGATATCGGTCTGGAGTCTAAGTTTTTGATTTCTTTATGGCATAATACCTTTAAAATATTAATAAGTGCAAGAAAATTGTTTTTGAACAGGATCTGGGAGTGGTTGTTAATCTGAAGGATCACTTGGATTTTGTTAACGGTTTCGTTACACGCTAGCGTTACCCCTCAGTCTGTTAGAGAGTTTGTCGTTCAAAACCTATTTCTAAAACCGGGTTGACTGACTTTTCCCGTTCCTGTCTGCGTCTTTTCCTCCCCCTCCTCCCATATCCGTATCTCTTCCTTCCTCTCGCTATCCCCCGTCCTTCCTTTTCAAAACTAGATGCCGCCGCATTTTGAAATAGAAAATGTGGTACGTAACTGTAATGGCGTTTCCGACGTTCTTGACAGAGAAAAAAAAATAATAAGAGCGACTGAAAGTGCAGACCTGCTTTCAAAAAAGTTACTGGTATTTCACAGAGAACATGAAGGTCTTCACTGAGGTCTAAAGCGTAAAATTTGATGGTTTTCTTACAATCTCAATCAAGATTCTTGTTTCCTTAACTAGGACCACCAACACCACCTGTTATACCACCTGTGATACCACCTATTCCACCTCCACAAGGTACGTAAATGCATGAGGAATGGTTTTCTATAACAACGCCTACATCCGCACTTGCAACCGCGACAACAACAACAACAACAACGACAGTAAGAACATGACTGAAAACAGCAAAAAGCCGACAAGAAACAACAATGAACAAGAATAGCTATTACAAGCACAATCATAACAATGTCAATTGGCATTGTGACATTTCGAACGAAGGCCTTTCGTGTGAAAGCTAAACGTGAATGAAAGTCTGGTAGAAGTGCAGTTTGGCAGACGCACCTGGCCGGTGACCTTTGCAGTTGGCTCAACATCAAATATTATGAATTTCCTGCGGGAAATTTAGATGACACCGTGACCACAGTTAAACAAAGCCAACACTAGTGGGCGGAACTTTCCAACCGATACTAATCCTAACCCTAATCCTAACCCTCACCCTAACCCTAACTAAATACATGCCGTTAAAACATTTTTGATGAACCTATTTTTCCTTGCGTTGTCTCTCAAAATTTTCCCGCCAAATCTCACTTTACTCGAGTATTGGGCATGCAATAGTGTTCAGCATTAAGGTGCGTCTCCGCACTGTAGCCGAAAGTCCTTCGTTTGAAATGTGAGTCACGGTCATGCTTCACGGTCATTCTTCCTGTTGCAGTCACGAATTCGGTTACATCTCGAAGGTTTACGGACACGGTCATGGTCACAAACACGACCACGTTCTCGAGCTCAGTGATGGTTACCAACATGATCTCTGTCAGGGTCACGTTCACGGTCATGGTTACGCTTACTGCCATACACATTCTTTTGAAACTAAAACTTGTGTTACTGTGTGATGTCTTTTATCTTCAGCAATCAAAAATTGGGCTGTGGGAATAAGTATAATTGTACAAGTGAGAAGCGGAAGTTGTGAATTCTGTAACACGAATTCAGTAAGAGGGAACGAGAAATTAAATACGGCGTGAGCCGAAGCTGAGTACTGTGTCCTTTTTAGTGAACTCGTGGATGTAAATCCCGATCATACACAAGCAAAAAGTGCTTTAAACATTTTAATATTGAATTTGAGCACACTACTTGAAGTTAACCATAGTAGAGAATGTTCATTCACAAGATGAAAGTGCATCATGCAATTACTTGATTACAAACAGGTTAGTGCATGCCTACCGTGCTTTTATGTTCGTCCTTTGATGGTATTAAATGGTATGATATTAAAGCACGGCTCAGAGTAGCCATGACATAAAGTGGTCACACGTGATACACAACAACCAATCAGAACACTCAAAATACGTCAGTGTGCGAAAGTTGATCATTGAAATTCTGTAATGCACTGCGTGTTCTCTTACTACTGCGTTACTTTCTATTTCAAATAATTGAATTACAGCGAAAACAGTTGTTATACAAGTGAGAAGCGAAGGCTGTGAAGACAAAGGTAGAGGCCCTGGTTGTGGTTTGGCCAGTATTAAAATAAATGGCCAAGACTATTCAAAACACGGACGAGGATACAATTTTGTCGTACTCGATGGCTCGACCGGTAAGATATTTTATTGTTTATATGCCGAAATGTTCTGTAGTTTTGCACTCTAACATGCGGAATTTTGTTTGTGTAGGAAGTGTCGAAACGCAAACATCATTTGATACTCACAGAAGTCGGCGAAATGTTAATAAGATGATCACATTTTTGAAGGGAATTGCATTAAAGTAAGAAATATGTATTGATAATGACAATATGATTTTAGTGATAATGATAAGTACAACTACTTCACTGACAACAACAACAAAGCAACAACAAAAACAACGGCATCAGTCTCAATAACAATAACAAAAACAGCGACGACAATGAGACCGATAACAACAAAAATAAAAACAAAAACAGCAAATATCACCGCGACAATAATAAGATCGACGACGACGAAAACCACTGTAAAGATAACAACAACAATAGTAATTGGGTTACAACAGCAACATCAACAGCAACAACAAGAACAAGAACAAGAACAAGAACAACTACAACTACAACAAACAACAACGACAACTACAACTGCCACAACAACAACAACAACTACAACAACAACGACAACGACAACAACAACCACAACTACAACAAACAACAACAACAATAATAACAATAACAACAACAACAACAATTACTACAACTACAACAGCAATTAGAACAAAAGCCAAAAAACACGAAGACAACAACAGAAATGACAACAACTATAACAACAACAACAACAGCAGCAGCAACAACGACAGGAGCAACAACAACGGCAGCAACAACAACAACAGCAACAACAAGAGCAGCAACAACAAGAGCAGCAACAACGACAGCAGCAGAAACAACAGCAGCAACAACAACAACGACAGCAACCAAAAAACACGAAGACGGTGATAATAACAACAACAACAACTTCGACTACAAAATTGCCTTTAGTTAAACTTTTTTAAATGGTCTGTTTACCGATTTAGTTGAAGAGTTTGTAAAATTGAAAATTAAATTGCTTCGTTTGAAGGGGCTAATGTGATCCTCGATATTGAGGATGATGAGTTGCTTTTCCCTGCAACGTGTCGAGTAATTGAGTTTAATAATTTGAGATATGTAAACGATTTTCCAGTAACTCCCAATTCTGTTTCCTTAACTTGAAATCATAGTCTCTTTCACATTCCAAACAAAGTTGAACATCTCGATGATGAAATGAGACTTGAAAAGCTACAAAAGACATATTCTTTATCACTTCGAAGGCTCTTTAAAATGAAACAAACTTAATGTTCATTTCATCTATTATTGAAGAGCAACCTTTGGAATGCTCAAGTTGGTTTTTGAATGTCAGATATTTCATTGTCAATTTCTTTAACGTAAACTTTCTAGCAAAATTGTTTTGGCCGCTATTCAAGACGAAGGTAAAAGACGCATGACTTCTGCTGCTTACCGAGGATTGACTAAAGTTGGTGCCGTAAAACCGATGAATCAAGATTTTCGTGGTTCATTTTCTCTTATTGGTTATACTGGGCCGGGAAAGCCTAGCTTTGTCAAACAGGTGAGTGGTGGTCTTCAAGTAGGTGATGACGAAGAAAAAAAATCACTATTATGAAAATAGTATTGTTTGAGATTAATTACATAATTGTTACTGAAGTTGTGTTAGGATTGCCTAGTTAAACACGATCATGATTTTATTATCGATGGTAAGAAGAAGTGAAACAATGATGGCAAAAAAGAACTATGAAAGAAGTGGCAATTATTAAAGTTATGGCGATATTTATGATTTATTCCAACCTAAAGTTTTACCCATGGCAATAATAAGTATAGGTTATTTACCGTTAATTAAGAACTAAACTTCTTAATTCGTTATCACAGAGGCTTCATACAGAATGTAGAATTGTAGTGCCATTTGGTTTGAGTGATTAAAAATAAATTTGGATGTCATCGCTCTGTTTATTGCTGAGTTTTTTTACAGTTGAACGACTAGTTAACGTCCCAGGGATTATATATAGTTGATATCCCAGGTACTGTATTGTCCCTGGTACATTAACTAATCAGGGGTTACTAAGTGAATTTATAAACCGAGGCACATGAAAGAAAACTGAGGTGATCGTGAACTAATTATAGTTATTATTGATATAATGAATAAATTAACCAGTAACCATTGAGGCTAATTTTTCCACTCTTTGTTAATTCTTTTTAGGTTGGAAATCGTCGCGGACGTGGACCAAGCATTATTGATGCAGTAATACCTATTCCAGTTGGTGGTAGGTATTTTTCCCACAGCTTTTAACCTTTCTTAACCATCTTAGCCGTCGTAGCTTAATGGTTAGAGCATATAGGTGAGGAAGTGCTGGGAGTTTTGATTTCTTTCGAGGGCTTGGAGACGTTATGAGTAAACGAGCTTCGCTGCCAACAGAGATTTCTCCCTTGATATTCAGGAATGCAAGGAGAAAGAACAGCTTCCTGTTATTCTATCCTCTCATATAACACGATATCGGCTTGGAGTCTAAGTTTTTGATTTCTTTATGGCATAATACCTTTAAAATATCAATAAGTGCAAGAAAATTGTTTTTGAACAGGATCTAGGAGTGGTTGTTAACCTGAAGGGTCACTTGGATTTTGTTAACGGTTTCGTTACACGCTAGCGTTACCCCTCAGTCTGTTAGAGAGTTTGTCGTTCAAAACCTATTTCTAAAACCGGGTTGACTGACTTTTCCCGTTCCTGTCTGCGTCTTTTCCTCCCCCTCCTCCCATATCCGTATCTCTTCCTTCCTCTCGCTATCCCCCGTCCTTACTTTTCAAACCTAGATGCCGCCGCATTTTGAAATAGAAAATGTGGTACGTAACTGTAATGGCGTTTCCGACGTTCTTGACAGAGAAAAAAAATAATAAGAGCGACTGAAAGTGCAGACCTGCTTTCAAAAAAGTTACTGGTATTTCACAGAGAACATGAAGGTTTTCACTGAGGTCTAAAGCTTAAAATTTGATGGTTTTCTTACAATCTCAATCAAGATTCTTGTTTCCTTAACTAGGACCACCGACACCACCTGTTATACCACCTGTGATACCACCTATTCCACCTCCACAAGGTACGTAAATGCATGGGGAATGGTTTTCTATAACGACGCCTACATCCGCACTTGCAATTGCGACAACAACAACAACAACAACAACAACAACAACAACAACAACAGCAACAACAGCAAGAACATGACTGAAAACAGCAAAAAAGCCGACAAGAAACAACAATGAACAAGAATAGCTATTACAAGCACAATGATAACAATGTCATTTGCGTCGTGACATTTCGAACGAAGGCCTTTCGTGTTAAAGCTAAAAGTGAATGAAAGTCTCGTACAAGTGCTGTTTGGCAGACGCACCTGGCCGGTGACCTTTGCAGTTGGCTCAATATCAAATATTATGAATTTCCTGCGGGAAATTTAGATGACACCGTGACCACAGCCGACCAAAGCCGACTCCAGTGGGCCGAACTTTACAACCGATGCTAACCCTAACCGTCACCCTAACCCAAACTGAATACATGCCGTTAAAACATTTTTGATAAACACATTTTTCCTTGCGTTGTCTCAAAATTTTCTTGCCAAATCTCACTTTGCTCGACTATTGAGCAAGCAATAGTGTTCAGCATCAAGGTGCGTCTCCGCACTGTAGCCGAAAGTCCTTCGTTTGAAATGTGAGTATTTCATGTTTTCCGTTTCGGCTTTCCCTTGGACTTTATATTTTATATCTATGTATCATAACAAGTACAGGATATAAAACAGTTTGCAGCCAACAAACAGGCTCTGATCATCAAAAATGTTGGCCACGGGTTGATATTTCATGAACATCATTTGATCACGTGGGAAAATCCATATTGAATTTTACATAAGGCTTGTTCCCTGACCATCATATGTTGCTTCTAATGTAGGTACGGAATGGATAAAGGTCAAAAAAAGGTTCACAGTAGTTGATTCTGGTATTACGACAGCCGCATGGGCCGTTAACAAACGTGATTTTATTTACGTCCTCGACAGTGGAAAGTGGAAAAAGATTTCAGGGAGATTAGACCACGTGTCATCAGGTCAGTCTGGTGTGTGGGGCGTCAATCGAAATGATTTCATCTACTTCCGTCTCCAAGTCACCACAAAGAATCCAAAGGGAAGGAGTTGGAAGAGAATACCCGGTAGACTGAAACAGATTGACTCAGGACCAAGTGGAATAGTCTGTGGTGTCAGTAAAACCGACTATATCTATTGTAGACTACAAATATCACCGAGAATACCATATGGTAGGAGATGGAAAAAGCTTGATGGTAAACTAAAATACATCTCGTGCGGCGATTATGGACATTGGGGCGTGAACAGCGCCAACCAGATCTACTTCAGAGAAGGAGTAACGAGAAGCAGGCCCGAGGGACTGAAGTGGAGAAGGATCGGTGGAAGTTTAGTTCAAATCGAGGCCGGGCAATACGGACAAGTGTGGGGTGTTAACGCCGGGGGAAACATGTATGTTCGCCTTGGAGTTACGGAGAAAAAGCCGTACGGTACTGGATGGAAAAGGATCAAAAGTAAAAAATCATGGGCTCGTGTTTCTATTGGAATTGGAGCTATTTATGGTGTTGATAAAGCTGGTGTTACTTACAAAAGCACTCCCACAACTGTCGGAGGTAAATGTCCGTTTTAACAATCAATCGTGTGATGCATTTTTGAAGTAATATTTAAGCGCTTGGGAAACAACGAACGGCGTAAATTTACTCAGATTAGTTAAGGCTCGTGCTTTTCAGAACGAGGTCTTTCTCTAACAAATGTCCTTATGCTAAACTTTCTAAACAATTACCAGATCAGCAGGTTAAGGTTTTGATCCCCGTCATTCGCGTATGTTTCCTGACTAACCAGCTTGAGAATATTGTGCATTATCATATACTAGTAAATACCGGTTTTTTCAAATTTCAAAGCTTTAGCTTGTATACGGGCATTTTTTGTGAGGGGTGTCAAACTGGTGGCCCGACAGAGTTCTTGTTGCGTTCTGCGAAACATTCAAGGAAAATGAAGAAAGAATGAAAGGCTAACTTGACGTTTTGTTTCGGGAATTCCGGCGAAGTAGGAAAATTTAAATTTATGAAAATGATATGGGTTTATGAACTTCGTTTTAACTTCGATTTTACTTGTTTTCCTGGCCCACAGAGATCTCAAATAACTGATGTGGAATTAGCTATTTTTGAATCATCTGTGTATTTTATACGTACTGAGGTTTATCGATAAATTTGATTGTGGAAAAAGTTCACTCGGAAATTAATTAGACAATCAGAAATGCGAAACGACTCTGTCACACGACTTGAACGTTATGCACTAATGTTGTTCCTGACAGAACGTGGTATTATTGCTGATAATATGTAGTAATGTTCATGTAAGCTCAGCCTAGCTGAGGTTTGCTAAATTGAACTAAGATGAATTATTGCATGTAAGTTAATATGAGCTAAGTTGACTTAATTAAAATTAAGCGGAACCGTGTCTGCCTGAACTGATCCGTGCTGACCTACACTGAGTTGAGACGATTAGAGTTAAAATAAACTGAGTGTATTTAACCTAACTAAATAAAAGTTAAATTTAGGAAACAAGATGATTTTTGTTATATTTCTGTTTTCAGGTGTTACCCCTCGTCCATCCGTTTCAGGTAGGTACAGAGCTCCTCGTAATTTGTGCTTGTCACTGGGTTTGTCGTTTGCCGAGATGCAAATGCTGTATCGTTGTGACTACACACTACGTGGTAAGAAACAGCGGACAAATCCCCTCGGAGTCCACTGTTTTATAATGGATCACAGTGAACAAGATGAGTTGACATAATAAGAGTTTAAAGTGTAAGGTCGGGGCGTGTGGGGAGACAGGTAAACCCATAAATTGAGCTACATAGCGGTAAATAAGAGGAATGAGAAGATGTAAAATTGATTGAGTTGGGTAGTGACGTAAATGATCCCGGTACGTTATTTATTTACCCAGTTTATTTCGCATTTTTTTACTTGTTATTAGATGCTAGGTGGTCAGAACTGCGTGATCTACTGTCACAGGTAGATTCTGGGTTAACCGACGGTGTTTGGGGAGTGGATCCAGATGACAGTATTTACTCTTTGGAGAAAGGGAATTTGAAACTGATCCCTGGAAAGTTGATTCACGTGTCATCGGGTGAGTCTGGTGTATGGGGTGTTAACCGAGGTAACAACATTTACTTCCGCATGAATGTCGACTTTACAAATCCGAGTGGGAGGTCGTGGAGAAGAATACCTGGTAAACTCAAACAAATAGATTCAGGACCATTTGGAATCACCTGTGGCGTTAATAAAAACGACAATATCTATTGCAGAAATGGTATATCTCCACTTGTGCCCTACGGTGCAAAATGGATTAAAGTTCCAGGGAAATTAATGTACATTTCTTGCGGCTCGTACGGACACTGGGGTGTGAACAGCGGGCAGAACATTTACTTTAGGCAAGGAGTGACACCGTTAACTCCTCAGGGAACCAAATGGATTCAAATTCCAGGAAAACTGGTCCAAATCGAATCTGGTCCCGACGGTGCAGTTTGGGGTGTTACTGTTCGTGGCCAGCTGTACGCTCGTAAAGGTATTACCCAACTAAATCCAACTGGAACATCGTGGGTTCGTGTCGGGAAGCAAATGCTCAGTCATGTTTCCATTGGTCGTGGTGTTATTTATGGCATCGATCGCACTGGAAAGGCTGTCTCTGGAGATGTGTCCGCGTTTCTAGGTCCTCTTGGCCTTCCCAAAAAGCAACCAGGTAAGAGTGAGGTTTATTTGTGGTGGTGGTTTGACTTTGTGAATCCTGTGCGTTAGGGCTGTTCGGAAGTGTTTAGTTCCACGAACATTTATGGGTTGCTGAGGAGGGTTAAAATCTACAAAAATTAACATAGCGCTTTACACATCTAAGGACAAACTACGATAACTGATACAGTCAACTTTCGTTATAGCGGACACCGTTGCGACCGTAGTTTGGTGTTCGGGATAGCGAGAGTCCCGCAGTCGTGATTTAGCAATGAAAAATGTGAATATGAAGAAACTAAATCTTTCATTTTGAGATAACTTAATCTAAATTCAATTTATTTGGATTACGTTTCGACCCGACATCGGGTCGTCTTCAAGTCTAAAAGGTGACCCGATGTTGGGTGGAAACGTAGTCCAAATAAATTGCATTTAAAATGTGCATATTTGTCTACAAAATGCAGTAACATCGTTAATGTAATACATCCGTCTTGGAGAAAATAGATGATGCGCGGTCAGGATTAAACATTATGAGTTAATGAAAAAGACATTCTTTTGTTCTTTATTTATAGACATAAATTTTGTATTGTAAACTTTCTTAGACAGCGTTTTTACGTAAGTTCAACTGTGTACATGTAATAATATCCTTAAATTTTAAATAAGTGCATGTAGTAATATTCTTATAATTTAATAATATTTGAGTGTAATTGTATTTTAAGTAGACACGCGGGCATTTGAAAAGCAGCTATTCTTTTTTTGTTACTTTGTTATTACAGCTGATAAGGCTACCGTGTATGATTAAATTAAATTAAATGACCAAATATATTTTTATTAAACGAGCTTTCGGCTACCAGTCTGCAGCCTTTGTTGAAAAATAAGTGATGAACAAAATAAGTGATGTAATGAAAAAAATAAGTGATGTAATCGTGTTGAAATTTTAGTTTTGTGAAACAAACAATTCAGATCTAAGGCGTTTTAAGTGTTCTGCGTATTTGCAAGAAGTTTCCTTGGTGTTTCTTAGTGGTACGCAAGTTAAAAATAATTTGAGAGGCAAACGCAACCCACTTCGAAAACTTATCTTACGCCCTTGATCCTGTTTCATTTCAATTTTTTTTTCAATGCAGGGAAAGAATGGACAAAACTCAATCTACGGTTCTCGGAAGTCGACACTGGTGTTACGTCAGCCGTATGGGCGGTTGACAGCAGTGACATTATTTATGCACTGGACAGTGGAAACTGGGAGACGATCCCAGGAAAGTTAATTCACGTATCTGCGGGTCAATCTGGCGTATGGGGCGTTAATCGACAGAAAAAAATCTACTATCGCATGGGAATTGATGAGAAGAATCCGAGTGGCAAGTCATGGAAGAGGATCCGCGGTTCATTGAAACAGATAGATTCAGGACCTACCGGGATAGTCTGTGGCGTTTTTGACAATGACAATATATACTGCAGATTGCAAATAACATCAAAAAGAGAATATGGTGGTGTATGGAAGAAGATTGATGGTAAACTGAAGTACATATCTTGTGGTGATTATGGACACTGGGGCGTGAACAGCGCGAATCAGATCTACTTCAGAGAAGGGGTGTCCAGAAGCCGGCCAGGTGGATTGAGATGGAAAAGGATTAGTGGAAGTTTAGTCCAACTCGAGGCTGGACAGTACGGGACAGTATGGGGCGTAAACGCCAATGGAGAGATGTATGTTCGTGAAGGAGTGAAAGAAAACAAACCTTACGGTACACGATGGAAAAAAATCCCGAGCCAGTACTTATGGGCTCGAATTACAGTGGGAATTGGTACTCTTTATGGCGTAGATAGATTTGGTAGCGTTTACAAAGGCATCCAAACTACTGTTGGAGGTAAATTACCGATTTCTCTGACTGTGTAGTATATTATTTCGAGTATGATTTTCAAGCAGCTGTCTAGTTGTCCATCCATTCGTCTATCTGTCTGTTTGTTAGCTTAGCTGTCCGTATATCATACTCTTTCCAAGGACTTCAAAATAAGAGTACGAGGTATCGGACACTTGTGCGATCCACCTTAAGTCCTACCAGGGACTACGATATCCAGTTCACCGACAGGGCCCTGATAATCGAAGATGTCAGTTTATCTGAATTCAGATAAATTGAACTCCACAGAACAGAACCGAATTGGATTGAACTGAACTAAGTTGAGATAAAATGAACTGAATTGAACTGAATTGAATTGAAATGATGAAAATAAATGTATTAATGAAATGGAATTCTTTCGTACGATCGAATAATTTAGCATCAAAAGGTAAAACAAAATAATAGTATAGTAATAATAGTATGGTAAAATAGTCTAATCTTTTTTCTCTTTCTTTTGTGTTTCTTGTTAAGGTGTTCCTCCAACTCCACCCGTAGCAGGTTTGTAGAAAGTTTTTCATGTTCTGTGCCAGCAGTTACATTTGCTTCTTGTCTGAGCGGACAAATTTCCTTTACACAAACTGACGTAGAGATACTAAAAGGAATACTCGGTCTTGACCATGGCTTTTTCTAACTTTAACTTTTTAGGACTCTCTATTTGTTTGTTCGTCAATCCCTCATACTTTGTATTTTTAACACTGTTTGGTTAGGAGTCAAAAAAAAGGTGCAAGCTTAATCCTAGACTGTCCATGATTCCATTTTAAAGGAACATGGCTCCAAGACGCCTTGGCCTTCGTAAAACTCGCGAACTGGTTTACTTGACCAGGCTTGCAGCTACGGCAAACTTTAATGATGTTAATTTTCAGTATAATACGATTCTTCAAAATAGCTCCGTAGATTAATACATCTTAGACGGCCTTATTAATCCTTTCTCTTTGATTCCGTCGTGAACTGGAAACGCTAGGCTGCCACTTTCGCTCCGCATTGGAAACCCCGATGAACAAAGTAGTTGAGGGAGTGGCACCAAGTTTATTTATCTGATTTTACCTAAGACGCATTTTATTGTTTCGTAGACGCTAAATGGTCAGAACTTGGTGAGCTGATGTCGCAAATAGATTCTGGAATAACAGAGGCTGTTTGGGGCGTGGATCCTGGACAGACTATTTACACACTGGAAAAGGGAAGTTTGAAACGTATCTCCGGGAGGCTGGTTCACATCTCGGCCGGTGATTCTGGAGTATGGGGCACTACTCGACAGGACAGAATCTACTATCGCACGGGAATCAGTTTACCTAAGAAGCCCAGCGGGACAGGATGGAAGAGGATCGGCGGTAAATTAAAGCAAATTGACTCAGGACCATCCCGTATAGTTTGTGGTGTTACTAGAAACGACGATATATTCTGTAGAGAAGGCATCTCTCCGAAACGACCCTACGGCAAAAGGTGGCGTAAAGTTCCTGGAAAATTAATGTACATTTCTTGTGGTGCGTTTGGGCACTGGGGCGTGAACAGCGGACACAACATTTACTTTAGACAAGGGGTGACAAGTTCAAAGCCTGAGGGAACCAAGTGGATCAATATTCCGGGAAAATTAATCCAAATTGAGTCCGGACCTGATGGCTCCGTTTGGGGTGTGAATATTCGTGGCACGGTATTTACTCGCGTGGGTATTACCCCATCGACACCAACTGGAACTTCGTGGACCCCCGTTGGAAAGCAAAAGCTTGCCCATGTTTCCATTGGTCGTGGTAGAGTATATGGTGTTGATCGAAATGGCAAGCCTGTGGCTGCAGACGTGGCTGCATTTCTTGGTCCCCCTGGTTCTCCTGGAAATCCTGTCCCCGCGGTTCCTGTTCCAGCTCCCAGCCCTCCGATCCCTGGAGCTGCTCCTGCCACTCCAGGTGCGCCAGCTTCCAGTGGTGGCGCCGTTCCAGGTCCCGTCCCCCCACCGGCGCCTGCAGGCCCGGAAGGAAACAGCAAAGCTGGTATGAATAAATAATCTCAATGTTGTGTGACATGTTGGTAGAGCGTTGTAAAACATAAATAAATTTAAGGAGAAAACCATACTGGAAATTGTTGAGATTTTATGCTGATTAAGACTCGTATATCCGCACCTCCGTCGCGGTACTGATCTCTGTTTTACAAGTCATGACCAAATATCGATTCTGAGAAAAGTATATGGGAAGATCGTCAGAATCCATAATTCCCTCTGAACACAAATCAAACCATTGAACATAAATCAACCATTTCCCTCAGTCAGTAAAAACAAATAACCAGGGTTAATAAATCGCCATTAAACTTCTTGATGCATTTTTCTCATTAGGCAAGGCAGACATCGGATTTATCCTCGATGCTTCCTCGGGCACTGGTGAAAAGGAGTTCAAGACAAGCATTGAGTTCATGTTGGGCGTAGCAGGCAGCCTTGGCTTGGCGGACGATGGCGTGAACGTAGGTCTTATCGTCATTGGCACCGACACAAAGGTTTTATTTGACTTTAACAAGTTCTCTGATCTAGCCTCTCTGAAAACCGAAGCCGATAAAATTGGTTATCCCGGCGCTGGTGCGAGTTGTACAGCCGGCAAAGCTTTGACCCTTGCCAAGGATGATCTGTTCGCGAAAAGTAAGCGCAAAGATGCATCTAAGGTACTCGTTTCCTTGCTGTCGTCTGAATCTACCGACGACGTTTCGACCCCTGCTGCCGAACTGAAAGCTACAGGAGTGTCATCATTGGTGCTTGGCATGGGACAGAGTTTTTCTCAGCCTCAGGTGGATTCTGTTGCAACGTCGTCTGATTATCAAATGACCAATGTCGAATATGACTCACTATTAACCGTGACACCAGCCGTGATTGACAAAATAAAAAACGGTGAGGTTAAATTATATCATATAAGTGTATAATCGTTTTATGTGTATGATCGTATGTACATCAGTGCGTGCGTACATTCATACTAACATATATAGACACATACATACATACATACATACATACATACATACATACATACATACATACATACATACATACACACATACTTTCATACATACATACACACATACATACATACATACACACATACATACATACATACATACACACATACATACATATATACATACACACATACCTACATACATACATACATACATACATACATACATACATACATACATACATACATACATACTGTACATACATACATACATACACACATACATACATACTGTACATACACGCATATATATACTAACATACATACACACACATACATACATACTGTACACACACACATACATACATACTGTACATACACACATATATATACTAACATACATACACACACATACATACATACATAGATACATACATACTGAAAACCGAGTTTTATCAAGTTTTTATCTCCATGTTATAGTCTTTAACTTTATACATTTGCTCTACTACAATCTTTGTATTGAGCGCTCTATAGGGCTTTGTCAGCACTAAAAGACGAATACTAGATACATACATACATACATACATACATACACGTATTCCTGCATTCATGCTTACTCCTCAATTCTAATGGAGACACGCATATATACAACAGTTGTTACAGTCATTCGCTTCCGACTTCTCCTCATTCCCGTCAACGCTA
Organism: Heliopora coerulea; assembly: GCA_030142905.1. Lineage (NCBI taxonomy): Eukaryota > Metazoa > Cnidaria > Anthozoa > Scleralcyonacea > Helioporidae > Heliopora > Heliopora coerulea. The sequence goes on along the minus strand of JASJOG010000019.1, from coordinate 1,028,067 downwards.
AATTCCTCATAAAAACGTGACACTTCTGGAATTTTCTTTGCCACAGCAATGGGATTGCCAGATAGCGAAGGAAACACTCCAGCTGGACCAGCCCAAGGCACTGGAAAGCCAGCAAAACCTGGAACGCCCGGGGGACCGCTGAAAACCAAAGGTATGAGTCTGACAAAAATACTCCACTGAAAAATAGATTTCTTGTCGGTTCAATGTTCATAATTCTTTTAGTGTTTTTATCGTGTCTCGCGGACCTCTGCGCAGAGGTCCGCCTCGCGCTGGCTAAGTACTTCAGAAACCACAAACGCCATTTGACCACGCCTGAAGTTGGGGGAAGTGTCTCCCGAAACGTCGCGAAACCCGACTTTATCTGGTTCAAGACACGATAAAAACACTCAAAGAATACTGCATTCGTTCTATTCTCACACGATCACACTTAATCACACTCGTAATACTTAAACTAAATTGGTATGAATGATTATTGTGGTAACGTTTCAGATAACTAAAAAACGCTGTTTGCCGTGTCTGGTAAGTTTGGTTACTTTAGTGTTTTTGGTGAGTCGACCCTTCGGTACACGTGATGAAATCTTGGTTTGTGTTGTCGCTCTAGCAAACGAGACTGTTATCGCGCATTGCATCCAGCGTTACCAAACACCTAAGTCGAGTCTCGCTCTGAAGATATAATGTCGGCAAACCACTTCCAATTTTGCCAGTAAATAGGAAGTCAGCTGGATCGAACCTTAACGAAAAAACTGTCGATATTTTTTTGAGTTTATTTCAGTAAATGAGACTTGGTAATATTCCCTAGTTTTAAGCTACTATACGTTTGAGAAATTTGACTAATTTCAACCAATTGAAATAAGAGATGAAGGAGCGAAACCATTTTCTGTACACGAGGGACTTGTTTTCGTTCTTGTCTTCATGTGCAAACGATTTCGGATGATATTGCAACATCCCGCTGTACTGACGTTTATTTATTTTCAGCTGACGTCGGTTTCTTGGTTGGCGGATCTGACACGATTGGTGAACCGAACTTCAAAGTGGTATTGGATTTTGTGAAAAGCGTGTACCAAGGTCTCACTATATCACCAGACGACAGCCGTATCGGCCTGCTGGTGTATTCAGTTGGTGTGAAGATTCAATTCAATTACAAGAAGTTCACGGATACGGTGGGACTTGATAAGGCAGTCGGAGCTGTGGCTTTTCTCGGAGGTGGAGGAAACAACGTGGGCAAAGCTTTACGTGCAGCACGAAGGCGATTAATCAAGAAGAGTTCGCGTCGCAAAACTCCACAGATCCTGGTGGTGTTTGTTGCTGGGAAGTCAACAGACAATGTGAAGAAAATAGCCAGAAGATTAAAGAAGAAGGTGACCATCATCCCTATTGGAGTTGGCGGAGACGTCGACAAGCGTTTGGTTCGTACGTTGGCATCTTCCGCTGATGCCAGTATTGCGGGCGTGGACTACCCTCAACTGTCCTCATCCAGGCAAGATGTCGTTGACATGATTAACAAGGGTGAGTGTCGTGAACTGCTGATACTTCAAGACAAAGTAATTATTAATTTTCACGTATGATTAACTGATTACCAGTTTCAGGAGATCCTATTCAATCACTGAATTTTTTTATGACGAAAAGTGTTGATAGTGATTGTTGTAATGAATCTGAAAATATATGGACCGCAACGATTAGTCTTATGGTGTAGTGGATGTGTGAGGTACTCGTGTCCAGACCGTTGCTGATGTTGATCGTGTTCGCATCTCAGGAATCTGGCATGAGTCCACGAATCAAAGCCTTAACCTTCCGATCACTGGCAAGATGGTTTCCTCATTAATCAAATTCTGGATTCGACTTTAGTTTAGGGTTCTGAAAATACTTTTGAGGTGCGAGAAACACGAATTTTTGCGATGATTAGTGGTTGTTTAATTGCGGAGACTTTGTCGCAAAATTTCAGTAGGGATGCTTTCTGATTTTGAGGACTGACGATCTTTATCTGTTGTATTTCCCTTCTTTTCTAGTTATCAACCCACCACCGGTCTTACCAGTCCCGCAGCCCTTACCTGCGCCTGTGCCTCAACCTGTGCCTCAACCTGTGCCTCAACCAGTACCTCAGCCAGTACCTCAGCCCGTACCCCAACCGGCGCCCCAGCCTGTGCCTCCACCAGTTGTTCCACCACCTGGGCTACTGCCTGCTCCGCAGCCAGTTCCAGTTGTACCCCCTGTTCCTGTCAAGCCACCCTCACCACCCGGACCACCTCCTTCAGGACCTCAAAGTAAGTTACTTGGTTCAACATTCACCCCTGCAATATCTATTTACTCTCTTTGATAAGATACCATATTCTCCTCAGGTACGCAGTTCATCACTTAAAGAATACAGTCATGTAGGCTTAAGTTGTCGAAATGTTATATTTAAAAAGTAACCGTAATACCCAGTTCGTGAATGAGGAAAATACATTCCATAGAATAAGTCTCATGCACTGAAACAAAGATTATTTTCTTGAAGTTAAATCTCTTTGACACCCCTTAAATGTCGTGGGAACTCTTATGGTGCCAATCCAACCGGTAAAAAGTTGCTTAAACAAACCTTGGTTAACCCTAACGTGGACAATGACATGTTCACGTAGAATAATATTTTCTACCCAAGAAAAACAGTTAATGTACGGAAGGTAAAGTGAAGTGAAATGAAGTGAAGTGAGGATAAACGAAGTAGAGCGAAGTAAAGTAAAGTAGAGTAAATTTAAGTGAAGTGAACTGAAGTAAAGTAAAGTGAAGTGAACTGAAGTAAAGTAAACTGAACTGAAGTGAAGTGAAGTGAAGTGAAGTGAGGTGAAGTGAAGTAAAGTGAAGTAATGTAAAGTGAAGTGAACTGAAGTAAAGTAAACTGAAGTGAAGTGAAGTGAAGTGAAGTGAAGTGAAGTGAGGTGAAGTGAAGTAAAGTGAAGTGAACTGAAGTAAAGTAAACTGAAGTGAAGTGAAGTGAAGTGAAGTGAGGTGAAGTGAAGTAAAGTAAAGTGAAGTAAAATGAAGTAATGTAAAGTAAAGTAAAGTGAAGTAAAGCGAAGCGAAGTAAAGTAAAGCAAAGTGAAGTAAAGCGAAATGAAGTAAAGTAAGGTCAAGTAGAGGAAAGCGAAGTGAAGTAAAGTAAATTGCTATATATGTCCATCTGTGTTGAAACAAAATCGAAAAGGGGACAGGGGTTACATTCATCACGCTCATTTTTCATGCGATTAAAACAAAACTTTTTGAACTGTTCCTACTACATTTATCAATGGTTGTATTTTTCATTAAGAATGTAAACATTATATAAACATTAAATGTCCTCAGTGTATTTAAGATGAATACTGTACTAGGCCAGTTTCCAATGGTTCTTTTGAAATTTATCACCAATCATTGCGGTAAATATGAGTGTGCTTTTTGAACCGTGTGAATAAATTCAAGTGTTGCATGAAGTGGATTAATTTCAAGATCCGCAGAAATCAAATCAAATGATCTATTTCTCTATTCTTCTTACTTCTAGATCACGTGTACTACTTGACTGTCTTCACCGGTCATCAGAGGGCCGCAGGAACCAAAGCGAACGCCTTCGCGATGATCAGCGGTCAAAATGGTGACACCAAAGAAATAGAGCTGAAGAAGAAAGAGTTAAATACAAATGTACCACCATTCCAAAAAAACACGTGAGTATGCTTAATAAGATTAAAGTTTTGAAAGTTTAACTTAAGGAAACTAAATCTCTCATTTTGAGGTAAATAAATCTGAATACAATTTATGTGGACGAAGTTTTGACTCGACATTGAGTCATCTTCAAGTTTAAAACATATAAATTACTTGTGTCTTAAATACTTTACAAATATGTAAAAATGTCAAGAATGAAAAAATCTCGTGCGTACTGAAAATCCTCAACCCCCAAACAGCTTACAGTGTTGACGCAAGAGGGTGATGATATATTAGGAAAACGCTTTTGTCTCACGAGTCGGAAACTCCAAACGACAATAGTAAAAACTAGTGATGTAATACTGTGTTTCTTATCAATGTGTGTATTTCCATGATTTCAGCGCTCATGCTTTCGAATTTGTTAATACTGACCTGGGCCCGTTGAAGTCGGTTACTATTCGGCATGACAACAAGGGATCAAAGGGGTCCTGGTTCATTGATCAAGTAAGTGTTCCTGTGTGAAAGGTTGTGGAAGAGTCGCTTAGATTGCCGCAATTAAGCTTAGATTCATATCATTGGTAGTAACAAAACATTTTTTCAAAGACTGAAAAATTTACAAAAAAATTATCAAAAAAGAACGGGAGTTGTTCTATTTCTGCTGTGGGCTGGGAAAATGTAATGGACTTAGAACTGAACAGTAATGAACAGTAACGAAGGCAGTAATGATGCGTAAGGTAACTTACGGTCTTCCATCAAAGTGAATAAGTGCGTATGAATAAAGCATTGAAGGTTAAAGGTCGAAGTCATTTTCAACCTAACATGCTTGTCTTTGGCTGATAATCTTTACTAGTAAACTTTTCTAGTTGATTTTAGCAGTGTAGGTTAATTCATGAAATACTCTCTTTATATTACCCTGAGCATGATTGTGAAATAAGGCAAAGGGCAAATTTCAACCATCTTTCGTTATTTTCAGGTGACTGTCGTCGACTTCACAACTGGAGACCGGTACCTCTTCCCAGGTGGTCAGTGGCTTGATAAGAACAGAGGAGATCAGAAAATTTCCAGAACATTTCTGAAAGGTATGCTGTGGTGTGTGAAATATCAACAACATAATCATAAATCAACAGCCATACATGACATATGACGTGGAAGTTACATGCGTTAAAATTTTCCTTTTCCACTCATAAGAAATGTTTTTCAATGCAAATAACTGGAGGTTTCGTTCGTTGTGTTAGCCTTACTGATTACTGGGCCACAGCAAGATAAATTGAATCAGTGGTGTATGAACAATATTCTTGGAAAAGGACCATTGGTTGCGCTGTTCGACAGAAACAAGGAACATCGCGCTAAAAAATGGCGCTGCTACGGTGAAAAGGCTCTAAATTCTGAAAAGACTGCATACGATTTGAAAACGGGGAGCAAGGATTACTACACTAGGGACAAGGAACTAAAAGAACTCCTAGGACGACGTAAGTGGTTGAAATCGTTACTACGTATTGGTGATTACTAGATAGTAAACTACAAACTATGTTTTTAGAGAACAAACTGTTTGAAATAAAAGGGACTTAATATTAGACAAGAGTTAGGTTTTGAGAATGATCTGACTAATGTGCAATTAGGGAAATTCATGCTACGTACTCATTACTCTATAAGGGCCTGAGTACGATCAGAATAGTTGTTCACAGTGGGTGATTGACGTAGAAACTGGTCAGTTAGTTGACATTTTGCTTCAGCAGCTTCAGACAGTACCGAAAAAACGATGACCTAAATCTTAAGCAGTTGTAAATATCTGTAGATGTATTAGTCAGAGAGAGAGAGAGAGAGAGAGAGAGAGAGAGAGAGAGAGAAGGAGAGAGAGAGAGACAGACGGACAGACGGACAGACGGACAGACGGACAGACGGACAGACAGACAGATGGACAGACAGACAGATGGACAGACGGACAGACAGACAGACTGAGTTTGTGTGAATTATATATATATATAACCAACACAAAATATGTATAATTGGTAGAAAGAGAGTGCTCGATACCATATAGTAGAGCGTTTATAAATGAATGAATGTTTCCTTAAAATAAGTTCGTTACTACTCAGAGTTTCATGCACAAGGCAATCGTCACGTAACTGTGCATGAAACTCCGAGTAGTAACGAACTTATTTTAAGGAAACATTCATTCATTTATTATATATATATATATATATATATATATGTATATATATATATATATATATATACGTGAACGTTTAGGTTTACGAAATGCAAAGAGGGCTCAATAACGCAAAGAAAGAGCAAATGGGATTATATCGCTTACCTCAAAAAGTCACTACAGCCTGTTTCATCTTCCCAAGATGAAACAGGCTGTAGTGACTTTTTGAGGTAAGCGATATATATATATATAATGTTTATATGAAATATTTAAAACCCGAATGGTGCTTTATATCAGCGCTCCAATCCAACCCAATTTATCTACCCGCACTCTCTTAATTCTTTGACCACGCCCACTCCCATGATCTGACGTGGGACTGCATGAGTGATAAATTTTGGCTTGTCCTTATGTTTTGTCGATTACAACAGATTGAGTAAACCATCACTGTTATTCTCTATTAAGTAAGTTCTCTAATACTGTATTGGTTATTCACAGTCCAAAAGGAAGCACCACCACCACCACCAAAGGAGGAAGTAAAAGGTTAGTTGAGTTACAATCGTTGAACAAATTACGAGAAGCTACCTCGCAATACCTGTTTTTGTTGAAAGAATAGAGGCATTTAGGCTTTGGGGAGAAGCGATTGATTAAAGTAATTTTCCTATCCCCTTCCAGTTAATAAACTTTTGTGCTTTATGACAGTGCATTTTCAGAATTTTTCGGTTGACTAACGTTACGTGTGGGTCTTTTCATGTCGGGAAGCATCATATTACTAACTTTTGTGTTTCACCATATTACAGACAAACTAACAGTATTCTTTTGCTTTCTAGTTACTGTCTCCTGTGTTCTGTTTTCTGCCCTCTGTCATCTGTCTCATGCTTTTTTTCTTTCTTGTCTCCTGTATTCCGCATCCACCTTTTGTCTTCAGCCTTTTGCCGTCTCATCGCTTATCTACAATCTTTTTTTTTTCTGTCTTTAGTCATCTGTCTTCTGTCTTCTATTCCTTGTATTTTATCTCCCTTTGCGTTCTGTTCGTTTCTGTCGTGTTCTCTCTATCTTATTCCGTTGCGTGAATTCTATTATGGTCGTGAATTCTTTTATGTCCTGTTTAATTCATCTTACTTTGCGTCACCCCATCTTGTTTCGACTTTTACTAATAAAGAAACCCTTCCATTGATCTTAAGTCGAGCCTGGCCTGCGTTTTGAAATTTGGAAGAACATTGGTGGAAGCAGACTGTCCAACCTCCAAGCAGACTCACGCTTCCCCGACAAAGCAGATGAAGTGTCCACATTGCAGGCATTCGATGCTCCTAAGGATCGAGGTGACAATTACGGATCGAAAATTTCTGGATTTTTCAGGGTATGCAACGTATATTATTATTAACCTTATCACTTCCTGGGCCGTAGTCAGTTTTACTAAGTGTGGCGTTTGCCCTTTCAGAAAGTTTCGATGTTTTGTAGCAGATTTATGTTTTTCTTTATTGAGGCGGATAACGTTGTCAAACGAGAGCAGATTTAGAAGAGGAAATTCGAGAGATAGCGTTACCGTAATGGGAGAGCTGTCCAACTGGACGATAGTAGATTTCTGCTGAACACGGTTGAATTACTGAACGTTGTAATGAGGAGATCTTGGAAGCTTGATGTTGATATGAGTGTGCTGCTCATTACTTGTAATCTCCAGAGAGTTTTCTCAGTCCCTGCCAGGAATACCCAAATTAGACTGTCGATACATTTTTAAGACTGCGAACTCGAGATAAGCTTTTTAGATTTATACATTATGAGATCAGTCACGCCCCTCTGCCCTTCTCTTAAATCCCCCCCAGCTGTAATTTCCAGAACACAATGTTTTGTGTTACGTATCCTATAACCAGTCACTATTAATTTCGTCCAATGGTTTCAGTTTTAGCGTGTTTTCTTTATGATATTATTATAGCCTCCCGTGACTGGTGAATATACATTTTACATCGCAAGTGACGATGAAAGTGAGTTTTGGCTCAGTACCGACGAAGACAAAGCAAATGCTAGGAAACTAACAGAACTGAAAGAAGCGAAAAAAGCTGGTTGGACAAGCCATAAACAATGGAATAAGTAAGCTAACATTTGTCTAAGAAGATGTAATGAATAATCGTGAAGCTATCAGTTCATCCATCCTTTCATCCTGTCCATCTATCCGTCCCTCCTTTAGTCTTTCTATCCGCCCTTTCATCAGCCCGTTCATTAATCCATCGATTGATTGATTCATTGAATTATTGATTCACTGATTGATTGATTGATTGATTGATTGATTGAATCGTTGATTCCTTATTTTCTTCTTTCTCTTCTTCCTTCTTTCCGGCACATATTCATCCCCTACTTCTCACCCTCTCATTTGCTAATTCATTCACTCGTTTATTAATTAATTAATTAGTTTGTTCAGTCATTCATTCACTCACTCATTCATTCATTCATTCACTCACTCATTCATTCACTCATTCATTCATTCATTCTTTCATTCATTTGTTTGTTTGTTTGTCTGTTTATTAATTCATTTATTTCCTTTGAAAGATAACAGAATGTTTGATTTTGGATGGATAAACATCATACTAAAGAAAATTTATGTTTACAAAAATTTTAATTATAAAAATGTTCAATGTAAGATTTGATGACCTCTCAAGCAATCCTTAGTTTGTCCCAAAAACGTTTACCGATGCTGCTAAAGACATGTTTTTACTTAGTTAAACTGCCATTAGTCGTTATGTCTTCTGTTTTGCGTTCACTACTTCCTTTGCTGGAGAATTAAATTACTAAGAGTATTTACTTGTGCTTCTTGTTCAGAAGTAGATATAAAATTTCTATCCGTAAAACGTTTATTAGCAGCATAGTTGAGCCGAACTTTCACGACATAACATGCATACCAGAAGTCAATGGATGGAACGACGCGATAACGCTTGAAAGGCGATGCCTTTAGTCAACAGACAGGAGACTTTAATTCCTGTCATTTGTCTCTATGGATGCTCGTTTTTAGTTTAGCTGAAAATTCTTGTTCTTAGATATCCAAATGACCAGACTTCTGAGAAGATCCCGCTCCAAGCTGGAAAGTCATACTTCATGAAAGCACTTCAGAAAGAAGGAGGAGGAGGTGACCACCTTAGCGTTGGTGTACGGTATCCAGATAAGAGCTACGACAGACCGATGACCAAAAATATTTTCCTATCTGCAGGTGAGAACAAGTTTCCTGAAATAACAGGTACCGTAAGCAAGCTTGGTGACGCTGTAGCCATTGGATAACGAGCCTGAATTTTGTCCAAAGAAACTACAATTTTCTGACGTCTCTACTTGCTTAACCCTTTCAGGCCTGAGGCGCGGCAAGTTTACTTTGGGTACTCCGGTTTCATCTGTTGTTAACTTCTATGGGGATAGCCCTACCAGGACTCTTGGAATGACAGCTTAGTTCTAACTGATAAGGTTATAACTATCTTTTTCTGATCGGGTTATAACGCTCTGACTTAATCATAATGATGTAATTTCCCAAGATTTTGACACTATTTTTGTAACAGTCTTGTACTTAGGTAAAAACTTAGTAAGTTTATACGCCTATGGTGGTATTGTCTGTAAAGTGACGAAATGTCATTCATTCAAAAACATCTTTATTCAGTTCCTGCTGTGGTTGCTTTTACTAAGAGCTATTTACTTCGTAGTTATTTTCCTGACAATACATAATTATCAGAATCAAATGCTGTTATGCAATCTTCTTGTTTTTCTGAACTCTAGTGCCTCCTGAAGCAGCAGTACCAGGAGCTGAAACCCCCGGCATTCCGGGTACTCCCGGAGGACCATCCCCAAGTACCGGTGGTGCTGCAACAGGACCAGCACCTGGTGGTGGAGCCCCAGGTCAACCTGCTGTTCCAGGTAAGTATGAATTATATTTCATACTATCCATATTTCTGTAAGTGAAATATTATAAACTTGCAAGAAAGTGTTCATTTTTGTTTTACTTGATAATTGGATGGTTTTCTTTTTCTTTAAAAAATCATGTATGCCTTATAATAGTTCGTCCGTTTTCCTCCCTAGCTGCCAAAAACGGCGTTGTTTACGAAATTTGGGAGAATATTGGTGGGAATGACTTGGCCAAACTTAAGACGGACCCTAGATTCCCCAATAATCCAGACAGAATGGAGGTCCTACCTAACTTCCAGTCAGCTCAAGGAGTCGGTGATAATTACGCCGCTCGATTGTCAACATACTACAGGGTAATTGTTTAATTACTACTGTTAATTGCCATAGTTTGGAACGGAATGAATATGGTGGCATGGTGCGAATATATTTGAAATACACATATTAAGAACATAATTCAGTGAGGTGAATGTAGTAGGGTGGTGCGAACATTTTTTTTAAATGCGCATGTGAAGAACGGGAGTTTAAGGATTTCCTTCACTTCACTTCATTTCACTTTACTTAGCTTCCCCTTTCTCCACTTTTTTTTCTTCACTTCATTTTTTCCATTCATTTTTCAAATTTTACTTTTACTTTTTACTTTTAATTTGGTTAAGTTAGTTTAGTTTAGTTCAATTGGCTTTACTTAACTTGGTGTTTTTCCTCTTATCCCGTTACACTTGATTTCAGGCTCCCTTAACTGGCTCATACATTTTCTACTTGGCTGGCGACGACCAGTGTGAACTGTGGATAAGTTCAGACGATGCAGAAATCAATGCTAAACGGATTCTTGCATTTGCTCCTGGACAGTGGACCGATCTGAATCAGTTTAACAAGTTAGTTTTCCAGTTCCTTGTATTGTACTTAGTGTCAGACCCATGAAAGAAGAGTAGATCATTAGTTATGTTGCCCTTTAATGCCCAGGGCTTATCTCTATGACGAGTAAAATTGTCTTGCGTTGGTCAGAGTAAAATACTAGACTAAGCTCTTGCCCTTTAACTTGTTCAGCACCATTTCGTTATTAATTTTTCTTCATACTTTGGTTATATTTTTCAGGTTCCCAGCTAGGCAGGTATCTGGGCCGATCCAGCTGGAGAAAGGACGTGTTTACTTTATGCAGGCTTTCCTTAAAGAGGGGGGTGGTGGAGACCACGTTAGCGTCGGAGTTAAGTTACCAAATGATAAAATGGAGAGACCAATTCAAAATACCAACTTGTTTATTGGGACCCCTGGTGAGTTGATAACAACAAAATGATCCATCAGTAACTTCCAGTACATCGTGTAGTATAAAGTGAGGCAAGGAAGGAAAGGGTGGAGGAATCGACGGCCGAATGAATAGAAAGAAAAGCCAGCCAGAATTACGTGCCATTACCATTTTAGAGTCACGATAACTTTAAATTTCCCAAAGCAGACTTGGCGGCGCACCCTTTCGCTCTTGAACTTTGGTTTATTTCTACAATTATGACAGTTATCTTTGAGATCTATTAGCTTCGATTTCCTTTGACAAATTGTTATAAGAATGAGATGTAGCATAGATATTTCGCTTAACATTGACATAGCGAAAAATTAGGTGAGATTGTACTGATAAATTTATTTTCCAATAAAGTTAGCGGATTTTAAAAGATTCTGTCGCATAAAAAGACTTTCCAAATTATATATGTCGTTGTAATTACTCTCTTTGCTTTATTTACAAAATTGTAAAGAATTTCACCCCGGTAAACATCAGAAAATTTAGCATTTTCATTGATGCTGTGGTAACACAACGACAACTTGACAAGATCGCTAACTACGTATGCGGGCTGAGCCATAGTTAGTTACCAATTCCCTGTTAAATTGTCCAAGAGAGCCAGCTAAGTCATTACTCTCTCTCTAGTTCCTCCGTTACCAGCATCTGGTGCTGCCCCAGGCTCTCCTGCAGCTGGAGGTGCCGTAGGAGGTCCGGCTGGTGGCTCCAAAGGTAAGCTTTTTCACTTCACATTTATATTGGTGCAGAGCAAGCGGTATGAAGTGCTCGGGCTCCGTAGAGGCTCTTCTCAAGTGAACGCACTCCTTTACAAAAATTTTGCATGCAATTTCATAAGTGAAATTAATCTTCACAGCTGAATCTTCTATTTCAAAAGTGAAATACATGCTTTGTACACCAAAATTTCACACGTGAAATTTTGAACCAGTTCATTTCACATGTGATTTAGGTATTTCATATAATGAAAACGCTCCCATTTCATATAAGAAACGAAAATTTCACATGTGAAAATGTTCCGATGCCATATGTTTTTAGCTTGTGAAATGACATGTGAAATTTTCGTAAGAGCTTTCCCCTTGATGAGGGGTAGAGTAGCAAAGACGAGTGCTCTTTTTGCTTAATTGATTTACATTTTTTTTTGTGCGTAACAGTAAATAAATTTAAATTTACTCAGCCCTTTAATGGCGGGAAGGGTCTTTGTCGACCCAAAGTTTGTTCTTACGTGTTTTCTCTTTGAAAAAACTCGAATCAAGTGATGAAACTTAAATTTGAATTTAATCGTGTTCAATCTTCATTCGTAGATATTTCTGGCATAATAAGCTGCGACGATAAAATGGTTGTCTATGCCGATGGTGTCCAAGTTGGCAAAGACAACGGCAAGTGGTTCATGAGCAATATCTATAAGTTCCCTGCCACAACTAAAGTGGTGGCAATCGAAGGAATAAACGTTGGTGGCCCAGCTGGCATAATTGGCTCGTTTAGCAACGGAATGGTGACCGATGAGACATGGCGCTGTCACAACGCGTTGGTCCCCAATTGGAACCTGCCCGATTTTGACGATAGCAGCTGGCCAGGTGCCGTGGTCGTCGTAAGGAAAGAAGAACTGAAGGGACCAAGAGTGGCTAAAGAAGCGAAATGGATCTGGACTGGAAACGTAGCTAGCGATTTTAAGGTCTACTGCAGGGGTCAACTAGGTAGGTGTGACCCAGGTTTGGTTATGGTAATGATGTTGGTGAGTTAAGTGCATGGGGCAGTAATTTTGTGGAGTAAATTATGAGAACGATGACTTTGATTGTTGCAATAATGACGATGATTGTTATTCGTTTTAATTTCTTCCTTTCGATTGGCTAAGGATTCCCTACGTCGCCAGCTAACAACTGCCTACCGAAGATGGTTTCTCTACGCGTATTTCTCCGCTATGTTTCCCCTATCACTGTTAATAACATTCTGCTTACGCGTGCTATCCTCCTTCTGTAAACATGACTCGTTTTTCCCTACATTTCTGAAGATGATTTGACACATTTACCGGAAAATAGAAAATGATACGTTAGATATAAGGGGAATAGTGAAGCAATTCTCGAACTAGGTTGTCGAAAATTATCGGAACAGTGATTTGCAAGATTATTTTCTTGCATCCGGCCTTTGGTATCGGCTAATAATTGATCGGCCGTCACTGGCAAATCATGATAGTTCGGTTAACCTCTTCCAACGAGTGCTGATTACGGTGAGTGACTGCGAGAGTGATTGGTGTTAGGTGGTGTTTGTAATTGGCGTTGCTGATTGATGATGGTGATTGGTGTTGTTCATTGACAGCGGTGATTGGTGATGGTGATTAGTGATGATGACGATCATTGTGATAGTGGTAGGTGATTTATCGTGGTTATGGTGATGATTGTGATTGATACTGGTGATGATGGTGATAATGATGGTAATGATAATGATGGTGATGATGATATTGATGGTGATGATCGTAATTGATACTGGTGTTGATGGTGATGATGGTGATGATGATAATGATGGTGATGATAAAGATGGTGGTGATGATAAAGATGGTGGTGATGATGATGATGGTGGTGATGATAATGATGGTGGTGATGATAATGATGGTGATGGTTGTGATTGATACTGGTGATGATGATGATAATGATGGTGATGATGGTGATGATGATAATGATGGTGATGATTGTGATTGATACTGGTGATGATGATGGTGATGATGGTGATGATGATAATGATGGTGATGATTGTGACTGATACTGGTGATGATGATGATAATGATAGTGATGATGATGATGACTGGGACTGATATTCTTTTGAAATATTTTCTGGTCGAAGTAATAACGAAAGACAATGGTGAACACTACAATGATAATAACTTGGTAACTGACAATATTTTTGGTATGATTGTGACAGGACAGTTACCTCAGAATTTTAAAAACGTCACAACTCTTTTGTTTTTAATGTTTCAGTGAAACCTCCTCCACCGCCAACCACCACAGGAAACCAACCAGGTAAGATGTCAACATTAAGGCGTAAAAATTGTTGTCCTCGCACGAACCCATTGATTTACCTCTTTCTGTCTGAAACATTTTAGCTGCTCAAAACGGTGTCATTATGGAAAGCTGGAATAACGTAGGTGGATCTTTGATATACATGTTGAAACAAGATCCACGCTATCCCGACAAACCTGATACAACTTCAATTACTCCCAACATGGCATCTCCGCCGAATACAGGGGATAACTATGGTCTTCGGTTGTCGGCGTACTATAAGGTAAGACCGGGTTGTGAAACTCACTTTTTCAGGATTTCTCATGTTGGTAGTAAAGATGGAACAAGTTCACAAGTTTTTGTCGTTTGAAGGAAATAATATTAAAGAGCTGATGTTTTCACTGTGGAGAGATGTATGTTTAGACATGAACAGACATTGTCTAAATTTAATCACTTATTTCTCAATTGTTTTCCGGAAAGTATATAGTGAAAGTGAAGTGGATTGGTATCTTAGTTTGATTTTTAATTTGTAAACAAACAACCACAACCGCAAGAATGACAAGTACAATCACAGCAACGGCAACTGCAACAGAAACGACAACAACAACAACAACAAACAATAGCAACGACAATAAGAAAATAACAATAAAAATGATTATAACAACAACAATAAGAATAGAATTAAAAATAACAATAACGATAGCAGCAGCAGTGGCAACAGGAACAAATGACAATGACAACGACAACAATAATACAGAAACAATAACATTAGCAATCGCGATAACGATGACAATAATAATAGCGATAGGGATAGCGATGACGTTAACGATAACGTTAACGATAACGTTAACGATAACGATAACAATAGCCATAACAATAACTATAACGGTAACGGTAACGGTAACGATAACGGTAACGATAACGGTAACGATAACGGTAACGATAACGATAACGATAACGATAACGATAACGATAACGATAACGATAACGATAGCGATAACGATAACGGTAACGGTAACGATAACGGTAACGGTAACGATAACGGTAACGGTAACGATAACGGTAACGGTAACGGTAACGGTAACGATAACGATAACGGTAACGGTAACGATAACGGTAACGGTAACGGTAACGATAACGGTAACGGTAACGATAACGGTAACGATGACGATAATGACAGCGATAACAATAACGATAACGATAACGTTAGTGAACACAACTACTACCACAACCATAACCATAACTGTAACCATAACAAAAACAAATGAACAATAGCAAGAGCAGCAGTAACAAAACTAGCAACTGCAACAACAAAACCAGCAACTACTACAACAACAACAACAACTATCTAATTATTATGTGCATCAACTCTCCTTTATTGGTTCCTCGCTTGTATCCAGGCGCCTGAATCCGGAGCGTACACCTTTTACGTTGCTGGTGATGACCAGTGTGAGTTCTGGCTCAGCACAGATGAAAAACCGGCCAATGCAAAATACCTGATGGGTCTAGGATCAGGCCAGTGGACTGACACGAATCAATGGAACAAGTAAGCTTGCAAAAATTAGAAAACTATCGCACATGCTGTGTATACGTTTAAATACACAACCTTTGACTGTTGTCAACCAGTGGCGTAACGGACTATGGTCAGGGTTAGAGCAACTCCTAAGGGTCTCCGACCTCTAAGGGGCCGCTGATGAATCTGTAAAGACAATTGGGATTAAAGTCTTGAAATATACGTCTATACTAAGGGAGGTGACGGGGACCCCCCAACGAAAATCTCCTAAGGGCCCCCAGTAGTTCCGTTACGCCACTGTTGTCAACAGGCGTGAATAATGTTGTCCTACTTCCACCAGTAATGCTGGCAACAGTGTAGTAGTGCCATGCATTAAACAGTTTTACCTTATGGGAACTGTGGCAGGATCGAAGAGTATTTCTGTAACCTTAAACAGTCGTATTTCTGTAACCTTAAACAGTCGTATTTCTGTGCATTTCTCTCGAAATTGCTTGAAAAATTGCATCGACAACTAACTCTCTATGAATAAACTATAACGGCTTTGGGTGGTTTCATGGCAAGCTATCCGCTAGGTAAGGAAGCAATCAAGCCAAGGTTCAAGTTTTTGCAACATCAGTGGCATCTATTCACTGGTCTACGATAACGCAAGGAATTTTGAGTTTGACATTCGTCATGTATAAACTGTACAAAGCGCCTTGCTTTTTCAATTACAGGTTTCCAAATCGACAAAAATCCAAGCCAGTCACCCTAGAACAGGGTAAAGTTTACTTCATGCAAGCTCTCGTGAAAGAAGGAGGGGGCGGTGATCACCTAGCTGTTAAAGTAAAATTACCATCTGGCGCGGTCCAAGCACCTATCAGCCCAACAGATGTCTTTACTGGAGTGCCTGGTAGGAAATCCTCCAATACTTAAACTGGTTAACGATCAGTTGTGTTGGACAACGTGCAACACTTTCTCTCGTGAAATCAAACTCGTTGAGAGGGAGCGGGTGACTTTTACGAAAACATCACATTTCATAACACATGTAAAATGTCAGAACCCCCCCCCTACAAAAAATTTCAAACAACTACGTCCGTAGCTCATATGGCGGTGAACTGCCTTACCGGCACAACTAAGGGTGTTCAGATGGGCCATTCGAGCCCAAATATTTAACAGTTTCAATTCGTTAGCGTTATTAATTTCTTGAAAACTACATTAAAATCCTTCCTGAAAATTGATAAAGGGAGTTAGAGGTTTTGGCAAGGCGGGAAGAAGTTCGCATTTGGTGAAATAATAGTCATGATGACCTTTATGGATGGTCAAGTCTTATTGCATCTGTTTTGTTGAAGGGGTACGGTATCGTCTTAGTTGCCTACAATTTCTGTTCACAAATATTGTCGAATTGGTATTCAAATTGTTATATTTGCTGTTTTAGGCTTACTTCAAGTTCAATGGCAATAAGGTTCCGTTCAGGTTATTATGGTTCCCCAAGATAATTCATTGCTATTTTTTATTCTTATTTTAGCTCCCGATACAACAGCTATGGGAGGATCACCTGCACCTCCATCTCCAGGTATGCGAGCGCAACTAACTGGTAATAATATGTGTATAACATAATTGGTTTAACCTGTTTTGTTAGCTCCACTAAAGTGTATTTAGCAAGGTATTTTGGAACGCCAATCGGATATTCAGAGTACATATATTTACGTTAAACTTTAACTTGATCTTTTTTTCAAACCAAGTGTATTGCGGCGTTAGCAGTTTGGGATGATTTTATTTCAAGCTCGATACCCTGCAACGCGGAAGCAGGTGTTCAGGATGGTATTTAGGTATCGACAGTTGACATGGAATATTTCAAGACAAGTATTCTGAAACATCAACTGTTCCTACGGCCTTCAAACGTCAAAGCATTCCTTAGCAAATATATACCAAGAAAATATTCTAAATAGCTAGAATGATAGGTGAATGTTCGTCAAGCTCTATCCTCAGAAAAACGATTTCTGAACCCCAGACGGGGATCGAACCCGCAACCTTCTGATGACCGGTGAGACGCTCTAACCATTGAGCTACCAAGTCTCAGATGGTGAGCTAAGGTACAACTGAGCCCCAGACGGGTTCGATCCCGTCTGGGGCTCAGAAATCGGTTTTCTGAGGATAAAGCTTGACAAACGTTCATCTTTCATTCAAGATATCTCCAAGCTCCCACAATTCCAAAATATATATCTCATTCTAAATTACTGTTTTGCATAAAGGACATTCAAACAAGGCGAAAGGGTCGTAATAATGCTGGAATCACTGCGTCTCCTGTCTTTTTGTATCGACTATTGCATCATTTTTTGAAAGAAAACAAATGGTTCCTTCGACTAATGTTTATTTCAGAAAAAGAGGCTGAAAAAGGAGCGGCTGACAACAGCTACTGTGTCATCTTTTCATTGAAAGGAAATAATTGATTCTTTCGATATATTTTTATTTCAGAGAAAGGGGTTACAATGGAAACGTGGAACGGAATTTCAGGAGATAATCTTGCACAACTTTCCTCTGATCCAAGATTCCCTGCAAAACCTGATAGTTCTAAAAAATTGGAAAGTTTGGTGTCACCCATGAACATTGGGGATAACTATGGATTGCGACTGAAAACCTACTATGTGGTAAGCTAATTAAACTTTAAAACATAAGACATATTTTGAAAGATTTGTATTTAATCACCGAGTAGTTCATGGTTAGATTCATTTTTCACTTCAAGTGTACGGTAGGGAAAGTTTGAGAGACATAGTTATCAATGAGTATGCGCACTTGGCATGGAGGTGTGTCATTACCACTTTTAACTGATTTCTACAATTATAGGCTCCGGAGACAGGATCTTACATTTTCTATGTTGCTGGTGATAATCAGTGTAAGCTGTCTATAAGCACTGACGACAAACCAGAAAACCTGAAAGAAATTGTCATCTTTGACCCGAACACGTGGACCCGTCCAAACGAATGGGAAAAGTAAGTTTTGGACGTTATGAGCTTTGTGCATGTTTCGAGCGTGGAACTAGGACGGTGAATCATTGATGTTCGTCACGCTCAAATCTTCAGGAAACGTTTCTGAGCCTCAGACGGAGATCTAACCTGTTAAAATTTCAAAGAGATGAATGTATTCGATTGATCGACATCCCTCCAACAAAACCGTTTAACGAAAAATTCATGTTGAGGTGAATGCTAAGGCAAAAGTATTTGTCTAGCAATCGAACAAGCATTTATCAGTAAGTTCAACCGTTCATTTAAGTCTCAGCAGCTTAAGGGTTTAGAGCAACTAACTGCCCTTTTCTGGAGGATTTCATGTCCCCCCCCCCTTCTGATGCTTATTCTCCCTGAGAACAAGTTCCCTGTGCAAGGGAAGAGATCACCCGTGAAATCGCCGGTTAAACGTCAAATGCAGCATTTCTTTGTGGCTGAAATTGTTCTTTGTGCTTGTTTTTGTGGAATAGTCGTATTGAATAGTCATTTTTCTGGTCCACGGTCGGCGTTGAGAAGAAAATGTTGAATTTGTGACGCCATGATTGGTGAGCCTCGTTTTTGCGCGACAAACGCTTCAAACGTCACGTTGTTTTAGGGAAGCATAGTTTTATCTTTGAAAACTAAAAGTTTCAAACTTCGAAGTTAAAATTCTGATGCAGCTTACTAGTCATGAATAAAATATAATCCGAAAAACGTCATCTTGTTACCTTGATATTCAAGTTATGAAACAAGACAAGACAGAGACAAAGTTGCGGTGATAATTCGACTCTACTACAAAGTCATTGTCAAACCAACTAGTCATGATTTCACAGATTTAAGATTTTTTATTGAAATATCTCTACTACGCAAATATGTGATCTCTTTGCAAGTCGTTTATTTGATATGTTTTCCAGCGAAGCAACTCAATGACGTCGAATTTGACCAAAATAGAACACGCTGATTTGTTCCATTTACAAACTCTAGATGGCCATTGATCTCTTTCCTTTCATTGAGTCAAGATCTACTCTTCTACTGTCTATTTAGAAAAGTGTAAAGATGTTTGAAATATATACCTATCTACAAGTATAATAACTTTATAACGGGAATTTTTGTTGTTAACTTTTAAATTAAATTGTTTTTAAATAAAAGTAGAAAAGGAAAGTGCTACATAAGAGAAATTATAATTGCTAATTCTGCTTAAGGGAAAAGGACAAAATTGATCTCAGTTAAACTATCCTTTTTTTCCTCATAAGGTTTGGTGCGAAACAGGCCTCTTCTCCGGTCCAACTTCAGCAAGGGAATGCGTATTACCTAGAAGCCATGATGAAAGAAGGTGGAGGAGGTGATCATATCAGTGTTGGAGTGAAACTTCCGAGTGGGGTTTTACAACGACCAATTTCAAAGGAAGATGTCTACATTAAACCCCCAGGTAATTACCTTTGATTTCTCCGAAGATTACCAAACAAACGAAACTTTGAATAAATGTGATAACTTTGCGAGATAAGATCAATGAATTCCACGAAACTGTAACGATAACTCACAGTTCCTGTTTGGGCCAGTTGTGATACCAAAATGTCTGCCGATATGTGGCAATTTCACTCGTTAGTAAACAAACGAGTTTGTCGGGAAGCATGAAGGTTTGTGGGTTTTTCTAGAAGCATTTGTGACTCTTAAAAAGCCTGATTTTCTTTCGCGACACACTTTTAGCGCGTAGCAAAATGGGAACATTGATGAAAAACTAAGTTTTCCGGAACAATACTTCCCCTTTTCGTCAGAACATGCTAAAGTTCTCGAGGAATCATTTCATGCTTCCCACAAAATTGCCTCGACAAATGTTTCATAGTTTTTCACTGGCAGGTTTTTTAAAGAAAAATTGGTGCAGCCTTGTACTGAAGGTCTTTAGTTGACGATCGTGGTTGCGAGTTTCAGATTAGTGCTGATCATGAATTACCAGTTAATCAACAAACTAAACAACAATTTAGTTCCGTACATTTTCTTTGACGACCAGGGATCAAATTTCACAATGCAAAAAAGTTTCAAGCACTGTCAAAGTCTGTCAGAAAATTTCAACCTTCTGCAGGAGTATCTTCGAAAGTCATCCCAGAATTCGTTACATGGCGCTCAGTTTTCTTTTGCACTAATATAGCTTCCTAATTCTCATTGAAGATCCAGCCGACCACTGAGCCTAACAATTCAAATAAATTCTACCAAAACATTACAGTAGACTGTTTAATCCTTTTCTCTTCGTGCATAAATCACTACTATTTCTTGTTCCGATTGTAGCTCCTGGAGGATCAGTTGCACCTGGAGGATCAGTTGCACCTGGAGGATCAGTTACACCTGGAGGATCTGTTGCACCTGTAATTCCAGGTATGCAAGGGTAACAAAATGGTAATTTTATAACGTACATAAAGTAAGCAGTTTGTCACCTCGGCTAAATTATATTAGGCAGAGTATTTTGGAACGGTCAGTGGATATCCGGAATACATTATTGCATGACAAATTTAACTTAAATTTGTTTTAAGTCAACGGCTTTGTACTGTCAAACAGAGGTTCCGAATGATTTTCGAATGTGAAAGTTTGAAATATTTTAAACGCAATATCCTGGAACGTCAAACAAGCGTTCAGGATGATGTTAAGGTGTCAAAAGTCGTCCTGGAACATTTCAAGTCGAGTATTCTACAACGTCAACGGTTCCCACTGCTTTCAAATTACAAAGTTTTCCTTGATATATTTCACCCGAAAAATTGTGATTTGCAGTTATTTCAGTTGAGAACGCAGTTGACACTCGCTTTGCTCCAAGGGCACGCAAGTAAGACTAAACTGCCAAAATAGTAATGGAATGATCCCATCCTCTGCCTTGCGTGTCAAGCTGTTGACGACATCTAATGCGTCATCTTTCCTTCGAAAAGAAATAAATGGTTTAATCGACATATTTTTTTCAGAAAAAGGGGTTACGATGGAAACGTGGAACAACATTCCGGGAGATAATCTCGTATCTCTTACTTCCGATCCACGATTCCCTGCTAAACCTGATAGTTCTCAGAAACTGGAAAACTTGGTGTCACCGATGAACATTGGGGATAACTATGGACTACGACTGAAAACCTACTATGTGGTAAGCTTCGTAAACTTTAAAGCATAAAATATATTTTTCATGACGGAATCTTAAAGTTGCGTTTAATTTGGCTTCCTTCTGTTTTGCTAATTTGAAAATATTGAAACAAGTCCTGCATTAAGAATAATCGAGACTAACATTTAATAACTGAATTTGTGTGATTGCATAGTAATCGTTAAATGCGTTGTAATGTTCCTGAAGCCTGATTCCTCTATGAGTAAGAGTTAGTTTTTTAACTCCAGTCCGGATAGATCTTCTATCATTGGACTATGACTAACGCCTGACCATTATGCGCACTAGGGACAAAACTCAGCCCCAGAAAGAGTTCGAAATTTTTCTTTGAATTCCAAAATTTTTGTTCGAAGTTTTTTCCTATTTCCTTTCCAGTATTGATTTGTATCCGACGTATTTGTGTCTGTCTGCTCAATGAAATAACGTTAAATGAAACCAAAAACTATCGACTTCTCTAAATTTCACCGTTGTTTTTTAAGACGAGGCTAATGGGTATTAGTGACGTCGTGAAGGTTGACAATATTTGCGGTTTCTTCCGGAATTTCAAAGTCTTAATCTGGATATTCTTTTAGGAAGAAAAATGTCTCTCTGAAAATATTCTGTTCTTCATCTCCGCATTGTTAAAGCTTGGACCCATTTATCACTTCAGGTGTACCGCACCGAAACTTTAACTTATCAATGAGCGAGCGCCCTTGGGATGTGAGTGTGACTATGCTACTTTTAACTTATATCTACGATTATAGGCCCCAGAGACAGGATCTTATATCTTCTATGTTGCTGGTGACAATCAGTGTAAGCTGTCTTTAAGCACTGACGACAAACCACAAAACCTGAAAGACATCGTCATGTTTGACCCGAACACGTGGACCAATCGAAACGAATGGGAAAAGTAAGTTAAACGCGTTTTAGATGTGTTAGCTTTGGAACCACGATGGTCAGTTGTTTACGATCATCACCCCAATAATCTGGAAAACGTTTCTGAGCTTCGTGCAGACAGGGAAGACGCTCTAACCATTAAATTGTCAAGGCTCAGATAAAAATTAATGGTTGTGAATGTATGTTGATTCGATTGATTGACATCCATTTAAAAGAAATGCTTGAAATGTATTTATCTACCAACACAATGACGTTTGTACAGGAACTGGTGTTGGTTGTTTTTAAATTAAATCACTTAATAAATTACAACAGGAAAGTACCATGCACATACATTTACAAGAAATTATAAGACCTGATTCTGATCAAGGGTATACAACAGTATTAGGTATGATTAGACAATCATTATTTCTCATAAGGTTTGGTGCGAAACAGGCGTCTGCTCCAGTGCAACTTCAGCAAGGGAATGCGTATTACCTAGAAGCCATGATGAAAGAAGGTGGAGGAGGTGATCATATCAGCGTTGGAGTAAAACTTCCGAGTGGCGTTTTACAGCGACCAATTTCAAAGGAAGTGGTCTACATTACGCCTCCAGGTAATACCGTCTTCGTCTCTCTGACGTTTACCGAACAAACGAAGTCTTGTCAATTAGGGTAATACTAAGATGGCTGCCCATACGAAGCAATTTTGCTGGTCATTAAACAAACTAGCTTTTCGGAAATTACGGTTTCTGGATTTTTCCAGAAGCATTTATGCCTCCTTTAAAGGCATAATTTTCTTCCGCGAGTGGTGTTTCGCTTGTAGTGAAGGTAGGAAACGTCGGTGAAAACCTACTTTTTACCGAAATATTGCAGTAGATATACAGTAGATGTAGTTCACAAATGATTACTAATTTTTATTCTTATTTTAGCTTCTGGTGCATCAGCTGGTGGAGGACCATCTGCACCTCCAATTCCAGGTATGCAAATTATGCAATAGAATGTTATGTGCATAGGGTTCATTAAGTAACTGATTTTGATACCTAAGATAAAGTATACTTAGCAAAGTATTTTGTGACGCCCCGTGGATATCCGGAATACGTACTTACATGGCAAATTTTAACCCGATTTTGTGTCAAGCCGTCAGGTCAGCAGCGTTAAACAGAAGCTCAGATAGGATTTTCGAAAGCTAGATTTTCAAACGTTTCCAGTTCATTATCCCGGAACGTAAAACAGGCGTTCAGGACGATGTCAAGGCATGAAACGTCGACCTTGAATATTTCAAGAAAAGTATTTTGCAACGTCAACAGTTCCCACGGCTTTCAGATGTCAAAGTTTTCCAAAGTATATTTCGCCCGAGAAATTGTGAATAGCGGTTATTTCGGTTGAGGACGCAGTTGACACTCGCTTTGCTTCAAGGGCACGCAAATATGACGAAATTGTAAAAATAATAATGGAATGATTCCATCCTCTGCCTTGTGTGTCAAGCTGTTAACGACATCTATTGCTTCATCTTTCCTTCGAAAAGAAATGGTTTAATCGACATATTTTTTTTTCAGAAAAAGGGGTTACGATGGAAACGTGGAACAACATTCCGGGAGATAATCTCGTATCTCTTACTTCCGATCCACGATTCCCTGCTAAACCTGATAGTTCTCAGAAGCTGGAAAGCTTGGTCTCACCGATGAACATTGGGGATAACTATGGACTACGACTGAAAACCTACTATGTGGTATGCTACGTAAACTTTAAACTATAAAACATATTTTTTAGGACGGAATCTTAAAGTTGCTCAGTTAAACTTTCTACGGCATTGCGCTTGTAAGACGAATGGTGACGTGAAGTTGTCACAATGGTGCGTGTAATGTTGCTTCCTCCTATTTTACTACTTTGAAAATGCCGTTGAAACAAGTCATTGACTCATTAACTCTTAAACGCATTAACTCTTTTGTCAGGGGCGTAAGACTTTTATTATTTTACTAGGGCTAACACCTTAAGATTTTACTCGTCGAAGGGGGAGCTCCCGCCTCAAAGGAGTTAAGGATTGTCGAGACCAATAAGTAATAACTGAATTTTTATAACTGAATAGTAATCCTCAAATACCTTATGATATCTCTGAAGCCTTTTAAATCTTTATTCAACTGCTCATATGTAATTAGGCCAAAATTCCACGGACAAAATTTTCCCGGAAGTAGTTCTGCTAATATTTACGTGAGAACCTCTCTGAAGTACGCGAACAAGGGAAACTATTGCAACTTTCTTGCAAAGACAAATTTTTTGAATAATTTTTCGAGACGAAGGAATAGGTATTAGCGACGCTGTAAAGTTTGTTCATGTTGTGGTTTCTTTTGGCATATGGAATTGTTCATTAGGGGTTATTTTGGCAAGAAAAATGTCTATGAACTAGTATTCCGTCCCAGATCTCCGAGTTGTTACTGTTTGGGTTCATTTACCGCTTCAGGTGTACCGCACCGAAACTTTAATTTATCAATGAGTGAGCGCCCTTGGGATGTGAGTGTGACTATGCTACTTTTAACTTATATCTACGATTGTAGGCCCCAGAGACAGGATCTTATATCTTCTATGTTGCTGGTGACAATCAATGTAAGCTGTCTTTAAGCACTGACGACAAACCACAAAATCTGAAAGACATCGTCATGTTTGACCCGAACACGTGGACCAATCGAAACGAATGGGAAAAGTAAGTTAAACGCGTTTTAGATGTGTTAGCTTTGGAACCACGATGGTCAGTTGTTTACGATCATCACCCCAAAAAAAAAATCGTTTTTGAGCCTCGTGCGGTCAGGGATGTAATCTGTGGTTTTATGATGCTGCTAAGGTGCTCTAACCATTGAACTGTCGAGACTCGAATGTATGTTGATTCGATTGATTGACATCCATTTAAAAGAAATGTATGAAATATATTTATCTACCAGCACAATTTAATACATGTATAAGAGAAGTCCTGATTCTAATTAAGGTTATAAAACAATACTAGCTGTGATTAAACTATCGTTTCTTCTCATAAGGTTTGGTGCGAAACAGGCGTCTGCTCCAGTGCAACTGCAACAAGGGAATGCGTATTACCTAGAAGCCATGATGAAAGAAGGTGGAGGAGGTGATCATATCAGCGTTGGAGTAAAACTTCCGAGTGGCGTTTTACAGCGACCAATTTCAAAGGAAGTTGTCTACATTAAACCCCCAGGTAATACTCTCTTTACCTATTCGAAGTTTATCAAGCAAGTTTGTGAATGATTGTTATAGTAGGATAAGGTCACTAGACTCCATGGTAACTGTGACTGAGGCTGAATCGTGAAATTGTGGAGTAGCCTTCCTCTAGAAATTGTTGAAAATTATAAGCATATAAGGCATAGCATGCTTAAGGTCACTTGCAAACTTTGCTGCCTACAAAGTTTTCTCGAAAAATGTTTCGCAGGTATTTTTGCCGGTTTTTCCAAAGGTAATTGGTGGTGCAACCTAATTTCATCTCCTAAACTGAACTAAAGGTCGTTAGTCGACGATTGTGGTTACGAGGTTGAGATCACTGCTTATTCTAGATTTAACAATTATTGGATGAAGCTAAGCATGATATCAAGAATTATCCAAACCAAGGTCAATGTTATCTGCTGAAACCTTCGGCTTCGGCAGATAACATTGACCAAAGTCTGGATATATCATAATATCATGCGAAAGTCGAATCCAGTAACTGTTTTGTTATACAATTATAAATCAAGGAAGACTCCGCCATGACATTACTGGCGGCTAAGAGAAGCTTGTCAGATTAACAATTACGTCACCTACAGACAATTTTTGATGTCTTGTAGGTGGCGAGACATCGAAAATTGTCTGTAGGTTTTTAACCAATCAGAATGGAGATTGTAGCAGTATTGTATAATAATACCAGGTAGTTAACAAACTAAACAACAGTTTAGTCCCAGGTTCAAATTTTACAGCATGAAACTTTTTTCCAGTCTCTTCAAAGTCTGTCATAAAAAATTTCACTTTCCTGAGGGAGTATCATCCAACGTTGCACTAAAAGCCTTAGAAATTTCTGGAAGTAAAAGTAGTCGTGACAATGTCTGAAATTTGCGCAAATAGTCGGAGCTTCAGTTGAAATAGCAAAGTCATTACTTGAATCTGTTTTACCATTATCAGCACCAACAGTCCCAGGAACTACACCCGGTGGGACACCAGCCGCATCAACCGGAACTGGAGCCACAGGCTTTGCACCAACAACCCCAGGAACTACACCCGGTGGGACACCAGCCGCATCAACCGGAACTGGAGCCACAGGGTTAGCACCAACAACACCAGGAGCTGCACCCGGTGGGACACCAGCCGCATCTACTGGAACTGGAGCCACAGGTGTTGCTCCGGGACCTGGAGCAGGTGCTCCACGTGAGTATTTAAGATATTTTATATCTTAACCTGTTCCTTCAAACTGAAAAACTCGTAATGTTTAAAAGTTTGCCATTAGGAAAATTTCACGTCATTTCACATGCGAAAAACATATGGAATTGGGATATTTTCACTTATGAAATTTTATTTCACATATGAAATAAGAACTTTTCACGTACGAAAGACATACTTTACATGTGAAATGAATTAGTTCAAAATTTCACGCGTGAAATCTTGGTGTACGAAACAAGCCTTTCACTATGTGAAATTCAAGATGCATGTATGAAAATTAATTTCACATATGAAATTTTCATTTCTCACATGGACTTAAAATAATTCAGTTATGAAATATTGTCAAATGCAAAATGACGTGTGAAATTTTTGTAATTGTGGCATGTATGTGAAAGCTTTCTTTTTTAAATTAAAGCTGTGAAGTTGGGTGTCGTGTTCGAACTGTGGGATAACATTGATGGTATGCGACTGAAAAACCTATTCAAAGACCCTCGCTATCCCGACAGTCCTGATAAAACTACCACTTTGAAGTCCTTCGATACACCTCTCGATCGTGGAGATCGGTATGGAGCTCGAGTTACCACTTACTACCTGGTAATAATTTTAAAAATCTTGATAACACAGATGGTGATCATTAAATTAATTAGAATGGTTACGACCACCAAAATGCAAGTTATAACGGATAATAAGAAATATACCAGGTGCGAAATGTAGTGGTTGACCGTGGTATCCAAAACACATCTCGTTGAAGGCTTTCTTTTGTGTTGTCCTCACTGAGGTCAAGAAGAAAAAATAAAATGTAGTGTGTCAGTGATAGTGAGGACTAATGATGATGATAATCTGATCGCTGATCAGCTGTTCCACTATTGAGCTACTGGAACTAGAACGAAGGTTAGATTTGGTGTTGAGTTTTGGTGTCGGACATATCCATTACTACGTGCAAGAGTACAAAACGTCGTTTTAATACGTGTATGGGTGAAAGTTGAAGTATGTACTAGGTAGGATTAGATTAAATATTGCTTGTATTAACCAAATTATTCTATCTATAATCATAGCGGTAACCGCAATCTTAATGTTAAATGTCATCGAAATCATAACTCTAATCTGGTGATCTTTGACCTGACCGTTATCATGATCAAAATAGTAATCATAATTCTTATATTAGTTGCAATAGTAATGGTAACTCTAATCCTTATGGTGGTCCTAGTCCTCATTGTAATCATAATCCTAATGGTGATCATAATCCTGGTGGTAATCCAAATCCTGAGATTAATTGTTGTGCTAATGGTAATCTTAGTCCTGATGGTGATCCTAATCTTAATGCTAATCCTGATTTAAATGTTCATCCTAATCATAAAGTTAACTTCGATCCTAATCATAATTCTCATTCCTATTGATGATCATAATTCCAAAGGAAATCAATTTTTGCCTCGTTGGGTACAAATACTTATACTACTTGGCATGATTGTTCTTCTTCAGGCGCCCGAGACCGGCGACTACAGGTTTTTCATTTCCTCTGACGATGACTCACAATTATGGGTCAGTACGGATGAGAAAAAAGTGAATGCGAAGAAGATTCTTCGTATGCATCAACGTGTATCGAGCTACCACCAGTGGGACAAGTATGTCAATTGAAATATTATTGCAATATCAATATTATTAGCATAAATTCGATCTTTCAGTTGATTTACCAAAAACCAGTTGGTTGATCTATCCATCTACCCATCCGTACGTTTCTCCGTCCGTCCGTCCATCCATCCATCCATCCGCCCATCCATCCATCCATCCATCCATCCATTCATATAACCATCTGTTCGTCCGTTTTTCCGTCCTTTAATCCATCCATCCATCCATCGTCTCATTCATCTGTCAGTACATCCGTTCGTCCGTTGGTCGGTCCTTCTGTTCTTCCAATCATGCGTCCTTCTGTTCTTGCGTCTGTCGATCTATCTATCCGTCTATCCTACCATTCACCATTCATTCATCTATATGAGAGTTTGCCGGTCAGTTTCTTCGTGAATCAACCGATTTCAATTTCAACGTGTAAGGAGTCAATTAGTCAAGTAATCATCCGTCTATCTCCAAACCTATTTGTCTGTGTTAAACAGGCAGTCAATTAACAAAGTTATTTACCCGTGAATTCATATATCTGTGAAAATGTACCTATCCGAATGGTTGATCAGGTGATCAATCAAACCCCCGACCAATCATTCCATGGTTATTATTAGGGTAGAGACATTTGTCTATTTATTTGTTCCAGATATCCAAAAAGTCAACAGTCAAAACCAGTTGGTTTGGAAAAAGGCAAGATTTACTTCATGCAAGGTCTTTTGAAGGAGGGAGGAGGAGGCGACCATCTGAGCGTTGGGATCAAACTTCCGTCCGGAACCGAAGAAAAACCATTGTCTAGCAATATTTATACTGAGCCTCCATTCGGTAAGTTGAGTGGATAATTTTGTTCCACCAAACTTTTAAATTTAGGAAGATTACGTTCTTCACTGTCAAACCATTCTTTGTTATAAAGTGACTTCATTTGATGAACACCAACACGATTCAAGCAAATGACATTTTTCTTGCACCCATCAGTGCCACTTTAAGTAACAAAATCTAAAAATTGAGGAAAAATTAGAGGCAACCAACCACACACACACGTACATATATTCAAAAATAGACGCACTTTTTTGCAGGAATATTTTAAACTCGTTTGGTTCAGCACATAATCTGTACAGCTTGACAACTGTGGCACGTAACTTCTGTATTTCTACAAAGTCTTCGGCGTGTTCTTTCTATGGGTAGTTTTTCGTTGAGTTTTAACCTTTGGTTCAATTCTTTTTTGACGTAGTGCGAGATTTTTAACCAGTACACTTTTTTTAAATAAAACCCTTTAATTTTTAAATTTCTTTTCAATTTCTTTTTAAATTTATAACTAATTTAATTTCTTTTCCACAAATTCAATTTTGTTTTAAAATTTTCCTTTTAGTTATTTGAATAAATTTAATTCGGATAAATCAGTTCAAATATCCGTTAGGACCAGCTTCCCATGCGATATAAGATGTAGCAATTATCCACAATTCCACTCATTTTAAGTGAAGCTTTTGCCAAAAATTTTCTCCCAGTTACCCATTCTTTCACTTTCCCTAACCATCTTTCCAATATCCCCATCCTTTCCTTCTTGACCATTTCTACTTCTCTTTTTGATATCGTATTTCGCCATCTCCCTTGGTGCTGTTCCTCTCCAGTATTGTGCCAGTGTAGTAGGGCTTAACTTTAGACTTCTCAACATCTAGTCCTCTCATTCAGTTTTACTCTGGGTCTGTTCTACACAAAAACATCCTTTGCGTACTTCTTTGTGGATGATGAGTTAATTGTATGCAACATAAACCATGACCAGCCGACAACTTTACAAAGTATAAAACAATACAGGTTCCGAAAAGAAGAGTGATCTTGAAAACTCAAGATTCGAGCTGTAAATCAAGGGACACAAATTAAACAGTGATACTTTGACTTTACTGCAAAGTCATCATCAGAATGAATATACAGAAAACAAACCGTGTCTATATAGTATAGACAATTTTTACAGAAGACAAGTCGTATCTACATATTGTACGTATAGTATTTACTATATAGATTCGGCTTGTCTTCTGTAAATATTCAGTCTGATGATGACTTTGAAATAAAGTCGAAATATCACTGTTTAATTTGTGTCTCTTGATTTATTACTCGAATCTAGTTTTCATGATGACTCTTTTTGGAATCTGTTTTGTTTTATACTTTGTACGCAACATGCTATTCAAAATTATCTCCACTAATGATTAACATCTTGTCTTCAATCCCGATTAAAGCACCAAAGCCTGGCCGTCCGTTCCCGACATGGCCCGATGACTTCCTTTGGAGCTTTGCCGGACCAAGGAATGGGTTCCGGTGTGTTCAGATCGCAGAAGGCGCAGACCCTTACTCTTGGCACGATAACTTCTTCTGCTCCTCTGGCGACAAAAAGGACCCTGGCATTAAGTGGAACAGTGCTGGCCAAATCGATGGCATGCGGTGCACGCAAATTACAGAAGGGGCTGATCCACACACGTGGCATGATAATTATCTTTGTGTCCCCAGTGATTCACCTCTACAATTCCAATGGTCGAGTGCCGGGCCGATTGCAGGACTGTCCTGCATCCAATGGTCGGAGCCAGCAGAGCTGCACACATGGAGAGACAACTTCCTTTGTGGTAAGTGTTTACCTGAGACCGCTTTCTCACAGGAATGTTTGTCCGTTTAGGATGAATGACTTAAGGAAACCCATATCCAGAATCAAAGGACTCTCCAGTCACTTATTTTCAGAGGATATTGACCCCTGGAGTTAATTACTTTGACCCAGAATGATAAAGTGTGGCAAATAATAGCTCTAATCGAGGCACAGTTCTCAAACAAGTTACAAGCTTAATTATGAATTCTCGTCTTTTTATTAGCTCCTAAATATTCTCCTGAAGCGGCAACTGGAACGGGAGCAACCGGCGCTGCACCAACTGGTCCAAGCGGGGTTTCAGTTGGTCCTGGAGAAGTACCTGCTGGTCCTGGTGGTGTACCAGTTGGTCCTGGTGGAGTACCAGTTGGTCCAGGCGGAGTACCTACTGGTCCTGGCGGAGTTCCTTCTGGTCCTGGCGGAGTTCCTTCTGGTCCTGGCGGAGTTCCTACTGGTCCTGGCGGAGTTCCTTCTGGTCCTGGCGGAGTTCCTGCTGCTCCTGGCGGAGTTCCTGCTGCTCCTGGCGGAGTTCCTGCTGCTCCTGGCGGAGCTCCTACTGGTCCTGGCGGAGTTCCTACTGGTCCTGGCGGAATTCCTACTGGTCCTGGCGGAGTTCCTACTGGTCCTGGCGGAGTTCCTACTGGTCCTGGCGGAGTTCCTACTGGTCCTGGCGGAGTCCCAACTGGTCCTGGCGGAGTTCCTACTGGTCCTGGCGGAGTTCCTACTGGTCCTGGCGGAGTTCCTACTGGTCCTGGCGGAGTTCCTACTGGTCCTGGCGGAGTTCCTACTGGTCCTGGCGGAGTTCCTACTGGTCCTGGCGGAGTTCCTACTGGTCCTGGCGGAGTTCCTACTGGTCCTGGTGGAGTTCCTATTGGTCCCGGTGGAGTACCTACTGGTCCTGGTGGTGTTCCAACTGGCCCCGGAGGAGTCCCTACTGGTCCTGGTGGAGTACCAGTTGGGCCTGGTGGAGTTCCAGCTGGTCCTGGTGGAATTCCATCTGAGCCCACACCGTCATGTACGTAAAACTCTTTGACGACGTGTATTATTTGTGGGTCTGTTTGGCGTTTAAAATTGGCTTGACCATTGCGTTCGTCGTTGTCATTTGTCATTTACCATTTTCCGTGTTCTTGTGGTTTGTGTTCGTGCATATGTTAGTGTTCCTTACTGTGTTCAGTCGTGCTGCCACGTACTCTTATTTCATCTGTGCGTTTCATTCTTTAACCATTTTTTCTAAGTGTAACATGCGATTTCTCCATGTCATATCGTGTTTACCTTACCCTTCTGCCTTCTTTTTCTTTCAGCAAAATGGACGAAAATACCAGGAAAACTAAGCCAGATCGATGGTGGTTTAACGAAAAGTGTGTGGGGTACCGACATGAGTAAGAACGTTTTCAAGCTGGGAGATAAAAACGACTTAATTCCGATTCCGGGCCAACTGTTTTCACACGTTTCTTCAGGACAAGGTGGTGTTTGGGGCATCGACGCTCAGTCTGCTATTTACTTCTATGACCCAAAACTAAGTTGGCAGTTAGTACCAGGTTCCTTAATTCAAGTAGACTCCGGTCCTGTGGGTGTCGTCTACGGTGTTAATTCAAATCACCGAATCTACTGCAGAACTGGAATATCTGTGGCCATTCCCCAGGGTACACAATGGTATCGCATTTCTGGACGCTTGAAATACATATCCTGTGGCGTATTTGGTTGCTGGGGTGTGAACAGGAAGAATCATGTTTATTTCCGAGTTGGTATAAAGAGCAACCGTCCTCAAGGAACTGGGTGGAAAAGGATTGGAAGAGGGAGTAAGGGTGTTAAGCTTACCCAGGTAGAGGCAGGTCCTGGCGGTATGGTGGTGGGCTTGCGGACAGATGGTACTCTGGTGACTAGAACGGGTGTAACTAGTGCAAGACCGTATGGTAGACGCTGGGAGAAACTGGACACTAACTCGATGTCTATAAAGCATGCCTCTGTTGGGCTGGATAAGATTTATGTGGTGACCCAACTTGGTGAGATTTACGAAAGTCTTTTGGAAAAGTCGCCAGATGCGAAAACACCCGCTACAACCGGTGAAGCACCAGGGACTGCACCGGGAACCACGCCTTCTGGGGCCCCGGGCTCTCCGGCGGCATCGACTGGCACAACTGGTACCGGTGTTGCACCTGCCGGAGAGACACCCGGAACGATACCGGGAACAACCCCCGTTGGCCCTCCAGGTACTTCCACTGGTACAGCTGAAACTGGTGTTGCACCTCCAGGAGGGGTACCAGGAACTGGTCCAGTACCAGGACTACCACCTCCATCTGAAGCATCAAGTAAGTGCATAAATAAGCGTCTTCACTTCAGTTAAGAATGGTACATTGTGTGGAACGATACAGTTCAGCAGTGTACAATGTAGTGCAGTGCAGTGCAATGCAGTACTTATTATATTTTTACTCTGTTTTATTTATTTATTTATTTATCTATTTATTTATTTATTGTAGAACTTTACCTTTTGTTTATTGATCACAGGGCCTCGTTGAAAAATACCTGTGGTGATATGGGCTCCCTGAATAAATATCATCATTATCAGTACAGCAGAGTACAGTAGAGTACAGTGCAGTACAGTGCAGTAGAGGACAGTACAGTAGAGAATAGTGCAGTAGGGGACAGGACAGTAGAGAACAGTACGATAGAGAACAGTACGGTAGAGGACAGTACGATAGAGGACAGTACAGCAGAGGACAGTACAGTGGAAGACAGAACAGTAGAGGACAGTACAGTACAGTGCTAATTACTGTCTTCGCCAGACGCTTTCAAAAGTACCTCCTTACTTTCACTTCTCTATCGTTTGTGCTGTACCTATTTTTTTTAACCCATCCCACGATAGAACTACTCTTGACATCCTTTTACTGCTGTTTGGTTACAGCGTTTGTCGAAATCATTGGGGAACCGGAAAAGGTCTTCAATGGAAAGGAAGAGATGCCAGTTTCGACAACGACAATGAATATGGGAGACGTTGATTTCTCCATCGCCGGTTTTATTAAAACTAAACCTGGTGGAACTATTATTTCTAAGGTACCCCCTGGTTCACCCTGGCCACCGAATGGTAAATCGCTGTACGTTGATAACGACGGCTCACTAACGTTTGAGATTGGACTGGTGGACAAACTAAAGAGCAAAACAAAAGTGAATGACAACAACTGGCACGAAGTTGGCCTAGTGCACGTGGCGAGTGAAGACAGGTTGGTATACCGAGTGGAACTTTGCTTCGTTCGAACATTGCTACTTAGTTTGTGTGGTTGGTGTAGTTGCACGATAGGCAGGGGAACAGCTATTCTCCTAAACATTTCGGTTTCAACTAAAGACTTGAGTATTTCTTTCCCCCCCTCTTTTTCCCGTCCAGCATGCTTACTCTCAAACGCCAAATTAGGACGAACGTTTGAGCGATAATAGTGAGAATGGTCAAAATGATTACTCCCTGGAAATTCCTAAGGGTTTTCGAGGGGATGAACATTTGGTCGGCACTATTGCGTAGTTACCCCAAATATCTGATCAGTCACTTTGACTTGCAGCTCAATTTTGTTCAATGCTGAAACAAAAACTATCTTCAATTGCAATCGCCGTCTTAACTTGTTAGAAGTGTTGGTTAATTTTCACTGGCCGAACTAAAGCCCTCGCAATCCGGATTTGTCTCACGAGTTTTCCACTTGGCGTCGTCGCTTACTACGATATAGGCTTCCGCGTTTGAAATATCTGGATAATCTCCAATTACATACTATTGTACCGTTAAATATTACAGGTTCTATCTGTTTGTCGACCAAACTCAGGAAGCGCAAAAAGACTTCAGCGTCTCGGACGATATAGCAGGGAGCCAGCCAAAGGTTGCGGTCACTTCTTCAGACTTCCCAGTAGGTGGTCCCCCTTTCTTTAAAGGAGAGATAAAGAAGCTTCGTTACTATCCGAGCGCGGTATATAAGGATCTCGCTTCGCGTGGTAAGTATCAACCTGGAATTGGTAGTCAGTATGTTGGACTGTACTAGGTCTGGAACTGGTTCAAATGATTCACCTGGTTTTCACCTTATCGTTGCACTTTCTGATAATTTGGTACTTGGTAGGTTTTCTTTAACAAATGAAGCATATACACTGCAAAAAATAAAATTCTTATTTTCAGAAAACGAATCTTTTTTTAAGACCATATTTCTTAAATTAAGAAATGTTATCTTGTCCCGCAGACAAGATAATTTTCCTTAATAAGCAATCTTGATGGAAAAATTTCTTAAAAGAAGACATATTTTGTTCAATTAAAAAAATATATCTAGACTAGACAGGAAAAATATTCTTGAATCAAGATATATTTTCTTGAATTTCTTGAAAGAAGAAAAAATATACACATAGTTTTTCTTATCAAGAATTTATTTCTTAAATCCAGGATTTAATCTTAAAACTAGAAAAAATATCTACTCAAGATTTTAATTTTTTGCAGTGTCAAGTGTAGGGCTTTTGCACGACATTTTTTACAATATATTAACGCGAAAGAAACAAACTAGAGAAGCGAAAGAGCGATAACATTTCTTTTATAATTACACTTTTTTCATTATCGAAAGACGGCAAAAAAACTTGTGCAATGATAGGTATAAACAGTGCAGAATACAGATTACTGACTCGTCCACAAAGACAGTAGGTAAAACTGTAGGTGGCTTTGACAACCAAATCGTGAACTATTCTCATGGACAACCTTTTCTTGTCGTCTGCATGAACACTGGAAACGACAGTGATGTCGAACGTTGACATTGAGGTAAACTGTAACTTAGGTAAACTGTGGCACTAACACTTTACACCGAAAATAGAGCACGACTGCAATAATCCCAATTTTTACCTTCATTCAAGGTGGTCTCAAGAGTGACTCGGCAGTTCCGGAGACAACTACTGCGGGAACTCCAGCTGCTCCGCAAACTCCTGCCACCGGACCTATTCCTCCACCAGTATCTCCACTTGTTCCTGGTACTCCTAGCCCAGGAAAACCTTCAGGTGAACAAATTGCAGGTAAATATCATGACAATGTTACACCATCCTAAAACCGAAAACGTTTGTCGAAGATAATTGGGAAAGTTATTGGTGGATTCCTGGAGAAACCTAAATAAAATGCCGGACGAGTAACCTGGGGTGGACTGGTATCCATTCCACTGGGTATAGCAACTCATTTATGCCCATTTATTTAAGGGGCTATTTACATGGGCGATTTTTTCCTTTGCGATTGACATCTTGGAGTATATGTTTAACTCACGAGAACGTCGAGGACAAGCTGCAGCGAATCATAAGCGGATATCTTACTGCATAGACTGTCACGAGTTTATTGCATACACCAGGATGACAATCACAACGTGCAAAATCGCACGTGTAAACGGCTCTTCAGGTCTGATCCACATGGTTCTGGTTTTGTACACGATTGTTCGTTCTGGCGTATAGAATTAACTCATAAGAGTACAACTGCTTACTATTCGCAAGCGAATGTTGCATTACGTCCTGAAGGCTTTTGTCACTAAATCGCATACATCAGAACGAACAATCGTTTCGGACAATCGAACCGTGTAGATCAGGCCTTAGGAAATCAGGAATTATTAGCAAGTCTAGACTATGGACACACTTGACTTGTCACGAAGATGCTAAGCTGATCAAGGAAAAGGACAAGACTTTGACTTCAGTTCTTGCAGTTTTCTGCCGCGATATGTAGTCTTAATCGATGGTTTCTTTACTAAATAATGATCCTTTCTGCATTCCGCAACGTTCTCGCATAAAGGACTGCTTACACGTGCAATTTTGCACGTTGCGGTAGTCATCCTGGTGTATTTTAATGAACTCATGACAGTCTATGCAGCAAGACATCCGCTTATGGTTGACTACAGTTTATCCTCGACGCTCTCATCACTCACACACATACTCCAAGATGTCAATCGCGAGGCACAAACTCGTACGTGTAAACAGCCCTTAGGTTTGCCCGCTATGCGAAATCAGTCCGTTCAGTCTCAGTTCCATTTATAATGATCTTCTCGAAAATTACTTTTGTCTTTTCCGTTTCAGTAGATCGCCTAGCTTGCAATAATCTTTTTCTCAGTTTCTTTTCGAACTTGCTAACTTAAGGTATTCCAATTTTTTTTAACTTTTTTTTAGTTCCATTTGACCTGGTATTTATCGTCGACGGTTCCAAACAAGTTGGAGCTCAAACGTTCAAGGTTCTCAAAGACTTTGTGAAGCAAGTCATCCATGCATTCCAAATCTCAGCCCAGGCCACACGCATCGGTCTTGCTGAGATCTCAGACACAGGGTTAGTTGCCTTTAACCTCGACCAGTACAACGAAGTCGAAATGCTGGATAAAGCAATCGACGCAGCTGCTATTGCCGGCGGTAGCCGAATGACGGGTCAAGCAGTGACGTCAACTTATACTTCGATCTTTAAAGGCAGCGGTCGCCGTGGATTGGTATCCCAGGTTGCGATCACCTTAGTGACCGGCAAGTCACTTGATGACGTTGCTTTGGTTGGCGATAGTTTGAGGAGGTCAAAGGTAACGTCGATTGTGGTGAACGTCGGTCAGGATGTTGACAAAAAACAAGCTAATGCACTTGCTTCCTCTCGTGGTGATGTCATCACTAAAGAAGACGTCACGAAACTGCCTGCAGCTGTTACAGAAGTCGTCGATAGGGTGAACAAAGGTATGTACCGGTGAAGTTGTTGATTGTGAATTAGAAATAAAAAATCAGACTGAATCAGCTTCCAATATTTAATTGTTTTGCTAATGCTAACGTACGTACGTAGATACATACCTACCCTAGGTAACTACTAACCTAGCTACCTCCCT
Source organism: Heliopora coerulea (assembly GCA_030142905.1). NCBI lineage: Eukaryota > Metazoa > Cnidaria > Anthozoa > Scleralcyonacea > Helioporidae > Heliopora > Heliopora coerulea. The sequence goes on along the minus strand of JASJOG010000019.1, from coordinate 990,206 downwards.
TCATTTTTATTACCTACTCACACCCTGCCTACCTACTTATCTACCTACTACCTTTTTACCTACCTACCTACCTACCTACCTACCTACCTACCTACCTACCTACCTACCTACCTACTTTCTTACCTACCTACCTACCTACCTACCTACCTACTTTCTTACCTACCTACCTACCTACCTACCTACCTACCTACTTCCTCCCTCACCTACCTACTTGCTTTCTTACCTACCCAACTACCTACCTACTTATCCACCCACCTACTTACTTACCTACCTACCTACCTACCTACCTACCTCTCTTTTTTCTCCTTACATTTCATTTTTATAACCGTTTTTTCCTGAGAACGTAGTTTTTATTTATCTTCAAATAAAATCGAATGTCTCGAAAAAACGTGGACCATCTAGTCAAATCCTATAGACCTATACCGAAAGGACACGTCATTGAGTGACCAAATTTTTTTCTCGTTATTTTTTATAGCTCTTGGCGTTGTTGCTGGAAAGGTTCCTGCCCCTGGCACCACACCCGGCGCAGCTCCTGGGACAATTACTGGGGGTATACCAGGGACTACTCCCGGGGCTACACCTGGCGCTGCTTCTGGAGCTTTACCAGGTACTGTACCCGGAGCAACTCCAGGTGGTGTCCCAGGCATCCCACCTGGGACTATACCAGGAACAACACCAGGCAGTCCTGAAGCATCAACTGGTGCTGGAGCGGCAACCGGATTGGCACCTCCATCAGGCACGGGGGCTTCTACCGAGCCGGGGATTACTCATGGTAAGTATTATCCACGGAAAATGTTATTGTGGTCCATTTCTGATGAGGTATTACCCCCAAGAAATGGTCTGACGATTTTGCATAGTTTCATGGTTGTGATATCAGATCGGAGGCGTATATTCTTATATCAGCTGTTTGTCAAAGATTAGGTCTGTGCAAGTTATTAGTGCTTCTGGTGATGCCTGCATTAAACTTCATTCGTCTCATGGAGAACAGTAGATTTTAAGAGCGTGATATATCAACCAAATTTTAAATTTATAAGAAGCATGAGAGTATGTACAACAAAAACAAACGAACCATATTTTAAATTTATAAGAAGCATGAGAGTATGTACAACAAAAACAAACGAACACTATTCTCAAATGTATGATTACTAACAATTTTGACGTTATTTTTTCACAGTGCTGATGCCAACTAGGTGTAAGGGTCCTATTGACATAACTTTTGTGATTGACGGCTCGGCTAGTGCCGAGTACAACACCCACGGAGGTTTCAGGCGTACGCTTAAACTGGTGAAAGAGTTCGCGAACAACTTCATAGTGAGTCCGCAGAACACTAGGTTTGGTTTAGTGGTGTTTGCTACCAAAGCTGGTACGATTTTCAAGTTTGAAACTCACTCGACCAAAGACTCGCTGTTACTAGACATCGATAAGATTACGTTCCCTGGGACTACATCCTTCCTTGGCAAAGGTCTACAGCAAGCAAAGAAGGACGTCCTGGTGACTAGAAGACCCAATGTGCCACAGAAGCTGATCGTAATCACTGATGCACTCAGTCACGACAATCCGTTCAGTGTAGCCAATGAAATAAAGGCGATGAACGTCGAGATATTTGCTGTTAGTGTAGGCATCCGATCCAACCAAACCATTTTACAGACGATCGTCTCGCAGCCTGTCAGTAACCATATGTTCTCGTCCAAGCAACGTTTGGACGAACTGATGAAGGCCGTGAAACAAGGCGCTTGTAAAGGTATGAAACTTTATGGTACTCCTCATAAACATAAAGAGATGGACGAGCTCTACCCAACGGAGATTGACCGGTCAGAAGGACCTATTCCTAAACATCAAGTTTGAAACTTTGTTAATATGTCAATGAATGCACGACTATGCATGACATGCACACGCGCATTCAGGCCATGTATGGTGAAGTCTCGTTTCCTCGGCCCAAATACGTAAACTAAATTTATACCAATAACCAAAAGGGGTTTGGACCTAGTGTATCAAACCAAATTGTGCCCGAAATTTAATGCTCCAACTGTCTATTCTTGCCTGAATTTTGAATTTTTAAAAAAAACATTAGGGATATCTCCCCCCACACACACTTCCCATAAACTAGGCCCCTGTTGAAACCTTGGTGTAAATGTCAAATCTGTATCTCATCCTTTACTATGGTGCTTGTCCTTTGTTGATACTTAGAGATCTCTGTAATAAGTTCTCATTTATTTTTAGATCCCGTGCTGGGACCGGTCACTCCAATTGGACCAGCAGCTCCAGGAACTCCTTCAGGACCAAGTGGACCCTCGCCAAATGTTCAAGGTAAGGTCATCACTTTCCCTCAGGGTAAACGCCTCAGAAATTTTAGCTATGTTTAGTTAGCAGTTAAGTTAGCCTCTTACTATTTATTTAAAATATTTTAAAAGGAAAGCTCCTTCAGCCATACGTGCACTTTAAGGCGGTCCTGTAAAGCTGATTGCAAATATAAATTTAACTAACAAGCTAAAAAAATGAATTATTACAATTAAATGTTGCTGTTAGCGATAATACTAGTCCAGCTCCTGGCATTGGTTTCGACTTTGATTTTAGTATTGCAATTCTACCCATTTGATGCAGTTATTAATTTTATTTCCATTTTATATTTTTCCAATTCGATAGTTTAAAAAATCATTGTGTCATTGCATAGTTGCCGTTGACATTGGCTTCTTGGTGGATGGCTCGAGAGACGTGACCGAGCTCAACTTTAGACTTGAGATAAACTTTGTGAAGATTATCACACAGTCATTCGTCATTTCGAAGGACGGGATACATGCTGGGCTTGCGATAATCTCTGGTGATGGTCTTTTAATCAGCGACTTTGGTTCAAACACAGACTCCTCAAGCTTCATCTCGGCGATGGAGAAAGCACCTTATCCTGGAGAGGATCGTCTAGGTGGCAAGGGCATTGTGTTGGTTAAAGACAGTTTGTATGCCACAAGCGCTCGCAAAGAAGCAGCAAAGGTAGCATGACTTCGCTATTGCTGCGATAATATTGTCGTAGCTACTGTTGTTTTCTTCGTCGTTGTAGTTGTTTTCATTATTCCTCTTGATCTTGTTGTTGGTGGTTTTACCCTCACGTTCACCCTCACTCTCTCTCACACTGTTACTCTCACTCTCACTTTTACTCATTCTCCTCCATAGCCTCACCCTCACTCTCTCTCGCATTCTAAATCGCTTTCTATCCCCTGAACCCTCACTCTTACTTTTACTCTCACTTCCATACAATCGACAACTGTCACGTTTACTGTCGGTGTCACTCTCACTTTTACTCTTGTGCTATAGATTGTCACTTTCACGCTCCCTCTCACTCAATGTCACCCTCACTCTCACCTTCACGCTGACACTCACTGCCACACTACACAATACACAATACACTCACATTATTCGTCTATTAAGGGGGCAGTAAGGTATCATACTCATTTCCTCCTGATTTTCACTTTCACTATTCCTCTCATTCTCACTCTAAATTTCACTCACACTTTTGCGCTCATTCCATATCACTTTTTTATCACCGTCACTCTTACTTTAACTGTTACTGTCGTTTTCAATTTCATACTAAATTTTACTCTCAATCTCACCCCTACCATTTTCCCGTTACTTTCTCTCTAGCTGTCATTCTCCTTTCACTCTCATTCTGACCTTTACTATCACACTGCTGTGGCTCTAATCCTCACTCTCACTACTGTAATGTATTAATTATGTTACCATTTTCTGTGATCCAAGAATGATTCACATACAAAGGAGTTAAGATGCCTTTTAACTATATAATTTCGAATTTCTTATTAGATATTGATAATCGTGCTTGCTGGAAAGTCAACAGATGACATCAGCGTCCCATCTGAAGAAATTAGGAAATCTGGTGTCAGTAAAATCATTGTTATCGGTATTGGACCTCAGGTACCTCCTGATGACTTGAAACAATCTGCATCGTCACCAGATAGTGCATTACCAGTTTCAGATTATACTCAACTTCCAAACAAAGTTCCAGATGTGGTTGCTTTGATCAACGCAGGTAACTGAATAGACAACGCTATTTCACGGCAAAAGTTTTATTACCTAACATTTCCTCTTCAACTTGGTTGGACTTTGTGCTATTTTATGTGTGTTTAATGTTTTGACCTGTCTTCAAAAGTACTCAGGCTTTTTAAGGCTTTCTCAGATTTACATTACTATTACTTCAGCGGCAGGACAGAAGATCGCAGAACTTCCTGGTGAATCCCCAGGTACACCAGGTGCCCCTGGAGGCCCACAAGGACCTGGAGGTCCGGGTGGTATCGGTGGACCTGGAGGACCTGGAGGTCCTGGAGGACCAGGAGGACCTGCCGTACCAGTAGGTCCTAGCGGACCTCAGACACCTACACCTGCACCAGTTGGACCCCCTGGAACGAAGGTCGAAGGTAATGATCTCACCGACATAACGCTAGAAAAAGTTCGTCCACTTTGTGTTCAGATATGTGCAAGAGAGAGATGGAAACCATACCATCACCCACCTACTCATTGATCCATCGTCCTATCCACTATCACCCAGCCACCCATTTTACCTTTTCATAATGCATCTGTACAACCCTACGTTCTTCGTTCTATACTCAAACATGTTTGTATGTATCATGTACGTACATGATATATATGTACATACCGTATGTATATATGTACGTATGCATGTATGTGTGTATATATGTATGTGTGTATGTATGTATTTAGGTATGTATGTATGTATAAATGTACGTATGCATGTGTATGTATGTTTGTATGTATGTATGTACATACGTATATATGTATGTGTCGTGTCAAAGGTTTGCTTGAATACCTGAACTATTGTTGTTTGTCTTTCAGCTCCTGTGGACATGGTCTTTGTAATCGACGGATCAACTAGTGTTGGCCTGGATGACTTCAGGCTGTCCTTGAACTTTATCATAAGTATTGTGAACGCTTTTCCACTCTCGCCATTGGGTGTCCATGTTGGTATTGTGGTGGTACAACCAACAAAGCAGGTCGTGGTAGAACTTGGACTCTATAAGGAGAAACCTTCTGTGAATGCCGCCATCCGACAAATACCATATCCGAATGGAGATAACAGCGTCGGCGCAGCTCTTTTGCAGGCTAAAGAATTACTCGCAAACAGCAAACGACAAGTGCCCAAAGTTCTTGTGGTTCTGTTGGATAATAAGGCAGCCGATGATCTCTCTCGTCCATCACTTGAGCTTAAGAACCAGGGCATTGGTGTTGTGTCAATTGGTGGTAGTGGAGACGTTGATCTGTCGCAACTCAATGTCATCACAACATCTCCAGAAAATGTTGTTACGACTAATAGTTACTCTAATCTCCCTTCGATTCTGGGAACTGTCATTGAAAAGATAAACAACAGTAAGTTTCTAAGATGAGTTTAAGGTGGCTCCATAAAGTTTCCTGGAAAGTGGAACACTTAAATTTTAGAGCAAAAAAATCATGCCAGTAAATGCTTTGGAAGAATAAAATCGAATGTCACACATTGAGAAGTGTATGAGGATCAAACTTTAAAATAAAATATGGAGTTCGAGTGGTTGAAATGGGAACAGTGATGCTTCACAATGACGCCGAATTATTGTTCAATTTAGTTAAATTCGAAAAAGAACTCTGTGACTGCCATTTTTTCAAAAAAAAAAAAGAACAAACAAACTTTTCTTACTGAACGAGTAATCAGTTTTTCAAGAAAACTAAGGTTCTTTACTTTTGCAAAACAACTGGATCTACAGAATTTTTTCAAAATCGGCATATGGATTGGTCATTCCCCGAGGGAAGTTTTAAAGAATAAAAACGGGGTCCTCGAACTCATTTTCAAAATAAATTAGATCGAACAGTAGTTTGGGAGCATTTTTAAACATCGCAGTTGGTATAGAAACTGCTCGAAATCCAGTTTTTGTCAGCATTTACGTCCTTGGAGGGGCCAACAGTATTCACATCAGTCTCAATTCTAACATCATTGGTAAATAGCAGGCTTTGGTTTTTGTGTCAATATAATGTTTGTGCAGTTATTCTAACAGCTTCGATTCTGCTGCTAGTTCTGGGTCATGCTGATCTTAGTTACATTTCAAATAATTTCTCACTCGTTGACTTCCTTTCTTTTTCAGTTGCTGGACAACCAATTGGGAAAATGCCTCCGGCGCCTTCTGGTCCATCCCCAGGTGGTCCACCTGGTACTCCTGGGGGAGGTGTCCCTCAAAGTAAGTAAGCCTAATCAAAACTGCCGACATCTATGTTTTGCATGCTCATAGAAAAAAATAAGTTTTCAATTAAAACGTAACGTGTTGATGAGTAATGTACACGTCAAAATATTTCAAGAAGTAGCTCATGTGCCTTCGTGTTTCAACAACTGACGAGCCGCTGACGCAGATATAGAACACCAATATTACCGAAAATACCTTTTTCTGTTTTGTTTTTTTTCTTATAGACAAAATCTACCTGGTAAAGGTGTACACAGGAAAGAAATTTTTCAGCGGTACCGACCAAGATATATTTCTGACTATTCATGGAACCAAAGGCGTAACCAAAGAAATTCAACTTACGCGTAAGAACTCGCGGAAAGCGAAAAAATTGTTTGAAATGGGAAGGTACAGCATAATAGTTGTTTTTAAATTTTTAGATTGAACTAAGTCATCTCAGCAGACCACGTATTTCACTAACCCATAGATGACTGGACTGCTGAAGGACTTCCATTAAGTGTTTCCAAAATGATGTTGTCGTTTATGGATCCTTGTGTTCTTTGTACTGACCACTGGCCGAAATCATTGGCTCGATTATTATCAGTGGCCAATCATAGGTCATAAAATATTCTCCGGAACTTTCCGTTTTACGGAACGAAGCGATCGATGTTTAGATAATCCCTTTACACCTTAAAACCAAACTAATGTTTGACACTTTGACATGTCAGAGTGGTTCTGGTTCAGTGGTTAACATTTACCAACGGTGTAAAGAAAATAAAAGTCTTTATGTACATAGATGTTGAAAAAAATTTATACCAAAAAGACTCATAAGTCACCCAGAATTCTATTAAAGACACAGGGTAGTGGTAACTGCAATTAGCAGAAAGACCCATATATTTCAATGTCAACGCCATCCTTTTGAAGACACTTATCCCAACTCAAACATAATGGGGCCACGTAGTCCAATTATGTATAAGTCAGTGCGTATTTTAAAATGAGCCTTCTTGATGAGCCGCTGACTTAGACCTGACGCATGTTCGTATGTTATACGGAGGTGTTGGAAGATAATTTTTACATTTTGTGGGGCGAGCGGGGCAATGTGAACTATCTAGAATTCAGGTTTTGCTTACACTAAGGGTCAAAATGTATAAACAACTTAAATTTACGATTAAAAAGATTTTTGATATACAACTTGAAGACTCATTGGAGTTAACGTCCGACCTTGCAGTCACTGTGCTTTCATGGCGGTTTCTCAATATTGATCAACAATTAACGCTTGTAAACGTTAATTTTTACAGAAGCGACAAATTTAAGTTGGACACCACAGACCTTGGTGAGCTCGTTAAAGTGAATGTGCGAATGGACATAAGCAAAGGGGCTGGTTTACTTGGATCGGTAGACGATTGGTACCTTCTTAAGGTTCGTATTATTGTGGGGACTTCTCCCCTACTGGGCTGGTTTAATACACTAGTTCAACGTTCGCAGTGAATCACGGTAATCAGGACAAATAACAGGGATAAACATGATCCGTGTCCTCCAGTTCCCTGAAGTACGTCTTCTGAGATTTGAGCTTCCCATACGAAACTTCACATACAATTTCACATATGAAAATAATATTTCAGATGTAAGTTGTTTCAATTCGATATGCGAGGTGAATTTTCATATGTGAAATTCATTTTCAAATGTAACATATGTTTCTTAAACCAAGATTGCTCATGTGAAATTTTAAACCTGTTCATTTCACATTTCATTTGTGAAAAGGTTCCTATTTCATATGTGAAAATGTTCCATTTCTATATGTTTTTCACATGTGAAATGACATGTAAACTTTTCGTAAGGGTACTGCCCTTGATTCGTTGTCGTGGCCAAACTCGTCGGTTGATCACGTCCTTAATGAGATAATGTAAACATAAATGTCATCAAACGAACAAAGTAATCACAGCAGTTGCATTATCGCTGTAATGACTTATCTCATATGCTAAAACTGTGAGGTTTGTAAATAATTTTGATTCATTGGCATTGAATGGTGCAACATTGGTGGTGTTTGGAATTATCATGGTTATTTCACTGGTTTTCAATGGTGATTCTGGACGTGTTTATCGGAAAAACCAACAAACGGATGAGGAAGTCATCTTACCGTGGAATTGTGCCAGAAAAAAGGAAAACATGTTTCGGTCCTCTTGGTCACAGCCGATGCCATAGTACCACTTCATTTTCGTGAAATTTGGGTAACCTTCATCACTAAACATGCAAAGGAAAATTACACAGGTCACTAATTTTTCCCGTGAGCGTAAATAGAAAATGTTACGTATAATCATTAGTCTTTTCCTTTTTTAGATTGTTATAAAAGATAGCCTTACCGGAGTAAGGTATGTTTTTCCTTGCTCGAAGTGGTTCAAGCAGTCTGTTAGTTCTCGCGAATTACCTCTCGGTAAGTGAAACTTTTTTTCTTTTCTTTTCATCAGATTAATTTTTTTCGCCTTACCGACATGTTTTGTCACACTCTTACTTCAACATTTTGAAATAATGCTTGCGTTAAGAGACTGAAACTTTGCCACAGTGCGTTAATGAATCTTTTTGTGATCTTTAGGGAAGACAATACAAGGAACGCCAGTCGTTGGACCACCAAAGCCACCAACTGGTAAGTAAGATAATTCTTAAAATGATAAAATAGTCCACCTTTAAAGTGCTGCTGCGAGGCAAAAGTCTCAATTTGAATTGATCTGAAACCTTGTAGTTATACCGTTCGAGTGATTAAAAATCATGTGTCGAAACAATTTTGCCAAATTCGAAAGAGCAATACTATATTTATATGTTTGTTGCATGGACACCATCAAACACCAGTAAGAACTCGTAAAAATAATCGTTAGGGAGTAGTTTTAGGAGTGTACTTAGCTGGAATTATCTGAAATTATCATTGATATTCATTTCACAAGTGATAACATTAAAAAGAAATTGGCTTGATTTAAAAACGTCATTGAAATGACACGATAAAAATTTGTAAGAAAGCAAGGATAGTAGATGACAGTAATGGAGATAACTTGTCGTCACTTTCTTATACGAATTTCTCTTCACAACGTACACTTTGTTAAAAACTTCACGCGAATTTGGATGACTTTGGGTTTGTAAATTTATTGATTGCTTAAAATTTCATTTTCTAAAACACACAGTTTACGTCGCCATAGCAAATTAAAAATCTATTCGCGACTTCCATTTTCCAGAAAGTTTCTTTGAGGAGACCGCAACAATAATGAGCTATATTCATAGTGATGTGTTCTGTATTCGACCCATCTGGAAATGCCACATGATCCTTCACATGTAACAGCATGCGGTTTATGTGAGGTCACATATGCAAACTTGTGAACGATTCGTTACCATTTATTATGTTATCTTGTAGATATGAAAGTGCCATGTGATAGGTTTTCAACATTCGGGCTCATTTCTGAAAATGTGATTATAAAACTCATTAAGAATTCATGAGGAAAAACAAAAGAATTTAAAGTTTAGTACAACATGGCAGTTCATGTTGTAAACATTACTTACATACAAACAGGTGCACAATTGTGGGTTATATTCGCTCAAAACAGATTTGCGTTTTCAGGAAACTTGCATCCAAATTCTTATCTCATTTTCATTCTATTTCTATGTTTACTTGAGTCTGAAAATGTGCGACTTGCTCACGAATATCTTTATTTAACTTACCATGTCACCTTTTACAGAAAAAGCTGATATCGTCTTCCTTTTGGATGGTTCGAAGCAAGTTGGTCCTAGACGGTTTAAGCTCGAGCTTTCGCTCTTTGACACCGTTGCCCAGTCTTTCCCAGTTGAAAAAGACGGAGTCTATTTCGCTGGCATGGTTTACGGTTCGAACGCCATTGTTTCTTTCCAGCTCAACGATTATACAGATAAGCTCAGTCTGTCTAAAGCGATTGCGGCTATCAAATTCATCGGAGGAGGCAGGAAAGTGGGACAAGCCATTGCGTCAGTGAAGGGTGGCGTTTTTGACAAGAGTGGTCGACCTGGCGTCCCCAAAGTCATAGTCGTTTTGATGCTCAAGACATCGGACGACGACACTGTCGTACCCGCAACAGCTGTGAAAGGATTAGGAATCAAGATTATCATGCTTGGAATTGGAAAAGGCGTAGATCCCACATCTCTCGCCCCTACAGCATCATCCCCGGAGTTTGTCCTTACACAGAGTCCAATGCGTGAGTTGCACATCATTACTGCGCCGTTGGTTGACAAGATAAATAATGGTGAGTTTGAAACTAACATCCAGGACTACAAATGCGTTGGCCAGAGTGCCTGATTTAGGCCCCAGTTACACTATACCGGATTGCTTGCGTATCGGATTGGGGTTTGAGTTACAATACTCCACGGTAATCCGGTACATAACGCTTTGCGAATCCGGAACAAAATCACTCCGCTCTGAAGGTGATATGAAAAGTGATCCGGTACGTTCCCTTTCCGTGTAACCGCCTCAATCCTATGCGAACGCTCTGCAAACGAATTCACGGACTCGAGAACAAGTTCAATCTCGTTGTATAGTTCTTACTCATCATTTATTTGGAAACAAATGTGTAATGTTTACTTGACCAAGCAAAGGAGCGGAGCGAAGCGGTACAGTATAAGTGCGAACTGAAACGTGCTATTTTAGTATCGGACTGGGTTCAGGTAAACCGATACGAAAAACAATCCGGTGTAGTGTAACTGGGGCCTTAGAGTTAACAGATAATCAAGTAATAATCTGGCACAAAACATGTGCAGGCAATCGACGATTTGAAAGTAGCTGTCAAGGCCTAATTCATATAAACATAAACACTGCAAAAAAAATTAAAATCTTGAGTAGATATTTTTTCTAGTTTTAGGATTAATTTCCTGTCTTTAAGAAATAAGTTCTTGATAAGAAAAGCTATGTACATTTTTTTTCTTCTTTGAAAAAAATTAAGAAAATATATCTTGATTCAAGAATATTTTTCCTGTCTAGTCTTGATATATTTTCTTAATTCAAGAAAATATGTCTTCTTTTAAGAAATTTTTTCTTATCAAGATAGCTTATTGAGAAAGATTATCCAGTCCGCGGGACAAGATAACATTTCTTAATTTGAGAAATACGGTTTAAAACAAGATTTTTTCCTTAAAATAAGAATTTTATTTTTTGTAGTGAATGTAAAATAACGCCGCTTGTGATTGGCTGCCACGCGTGCTCCATTTCACGATGGTCTCAAAAATGTAGAGTTGCTCTCGGCTATCGCCTCGAGCAATTCTTACGCTTTCCCCGATTTCCTGCGCGCGTCCATAACGCAAAGGAGCACGCCAAATCATAAATCTTTATTGGATCCCAGTCATACTTGGAGTACATTTCAGTGATATTGATCGTTATGTTTGTTGCAGCTATCGGCAAAGATATTGGCCATGCTCTACCTGGACCCGTGGGACCTAATGGAGAAACAGTCGGTAAGTTACCCATTATAGAATTTAAAATTTTGGCATTTAAAGAAACCACGGTTTATTGATCACCGTTCTTGATACTTGTGGCTAATTTTATGACTCCTAAAACCTTCCAGTCCTCTTAAAACGACTGTAGTCTTCAAGTGAATTCAATTTTAAGTAACACGTTTTTTCACCGCGCGAGCTGACGCCCTTAATACGAGAAAATGGTCTGGCTGACATTGTATCCACAACGACGACAGTGTTGAGAATCCCCGGAGACCAAAACAGAAAAACATTCATTCTCTTTGTTTTGCATGAAGAATTCCTCTGTTTAAAGGCCCGTTCACGCTGAACACGTAACGCGACGCTGTAACCATACGCCGTAACGCGTAAAAATTAGCTCCATACAAATTAAATGGTGTCGTTCACACTGAACGCGTCGCTGTAAAGCTACATCGCTTACGCGTTCAGTGTGAACGACACTATTTGATTTGTATGGCGCTAATTTTTACGCATTACGGCGTCCAGTTACGGCGTCGCGTTGCGTGTTCATTGTGAACGGGCCTTAAAGGACGTCGTCGTTGACGCCGACGTCGTACATCTTAAGGTTCCTAACAGAGACCTTAAGCAACCGACATTCTTGAGTCACCGACGTCAACTGGAAGATTTGATGAACAGGTGTTTTTGATAAGATGATAGATGAATGATCGTCAAACCCTATACTCAGAAAAACGATTTCTTAGCCTCAGACGGGGACCGAACCCGCAACCTTCTGATGACCGGTGAGACGCTCTAACCATAGAGCTACCAAGACTCAGATGGTGAGCTAAGGTGCAAGTTCGACATATATGTGCGACCTAAGTGGAAGCCACTATATATTGATAATAATAGACGAAGTTCATATTTTAGATGTACGGTGCTCAGAAATCGTTTTTCTGAGTGCAGGACTTGACGATCATTCATCTATCATCTTAAGATATTTCCAAGCTCTCGTACATCTAACATATAAACTTCCTGTGTTTTTGATATTTGGGCCGTTGAATAGAATATGTTACGCGAGCAAAGATGACGAATAACCTAAAAATCCAAGGAGAGATAAGAACATGTCTAATCAGCGAATCGGCGGTGACCTTAACTGAGAGATGTTGACGTTCTAGGATCAGACATCGTCTTTAGAACGTGGACACGCTGTCAATGACGTTTGTATGGAATGAAAACGGCGTTTTACACGTTTGACGATGCCCTTGGGATTTGAAATTATTCATTTTCTTTGTCTTACATGAAAAATTCTATTGAAGGAAAAAGCCGTTCGTGAACCAAGGACGCTTGTTGCTTAAGTTCTCTAATTTAGTACCGCACTGCTGTCATCAACGTTTGAATAATTAGAATACGTGTAAAAAATACCTTCCCAAACAGAAATAAAGAAGTTGCTTGACAAACATTTGGGTTCTTTAAAATGACAATGACCCCTTCAAATGCTTGTGGTACTTTAGGGAATTATTCGGTATTCCTCGGTTGCAATCAATCCCTTGAGGTTCAAAGACAAAAATACGGTGGCCATGTTTGAAGTAGCATAAAATAAATTTTTGTATTAACCCCTGAATTCCTGAGTTGTTTACGTCATTCTCTATTTATTCTTTGTTCTTCATTTGCTCTTTCGTACAATGGAAAATAAGTTCTATGGCTAAGTTCATGCACGTCTTACAAGTCTTACAGTGCAACTATCATTCCAAATCTATAGATTTGGAATGATAGTTGCACTGTCAGTCGTAATTTCATGTAACATTTCAAGTACGAGTTGGTGTTCTTCTTCCGATTTCTAGATACCGAGAAACGAGTTGAAAAACGAGGCGAAGCCGAGTTTTTTAACGAGTTTCTCGGTATCTAGAAATCGGAGGAAGAACACTAAACGAGTGTTTGAAATTACTTCTCAAACGAACCAGTATTTTAGGCGAAAATCCAGCCGAAAGTTGGAAAAATTCAGCTGTAATCTTTCTCCGATTTCTAAATACTGATTAATAATGTATTTCTTTTGTTTTTGCTTTATGAGTTATTAATGAGTTTGAGAATTTTATTTGTTGTCATGGATGGTAATAAAAGTTGATATTTTTCTTTGATATAGTTGCTCTTGATCTTGCATTCGTTGTCGATGGCTCGAACAACGTCGGACCCGCAACCTTTCAGTTGATTATGAAATTTATCAAAGCTGTCTATCACGTATTACCAGTGTCTCGTAAGGGTGTTCACGTTGGTATGGTCACTTTCAGTGATCAAGGGAACTTGGTGTTTAACTTCAGGCAACACAGGACGATTGTTGACTTGGATACAGTTGTGGACCAACTCCAACTTCCTGGTGGGTCCGGAAACAATGCTGGCTCTGGTTTAACCCTTACACACTTACAGCTTTTTGGTTACTCGGGACGAAAACACCAGGTCAAAAAAGCAGTGGTGACACTTTTGGTTGGAAGGTCGGATGACGATGTTGCAGCACCGGTAAATAAGATGAAATCGGAGGAAATTATTTCGATTGTCATTGCTATAAACAGTGACACTGGGCAGGTGAACCTGATTGCGAGTTCTCCTGATCACCAACTTCTTCTGAAAGATCCGCGACAATTAATGGATAATATAGATAAAGTTATCGAAATGCTAAACAAAGGTAAGTCTTTTTATTGCGCTAATTAATGTAGATAAAATCTCCCTCGTTAAATTCTTGAACCGTTTTTGAGAGAATATCCCAGATTGACATGTTACTTCTGATGTGTGCTGCCACGCTCGGATGATTTTAGCGACACAACATATTTGCCTTTTTGTTTGTGGGGTTGTTGTATAGAAGAGATGTCGCTTTCGGGATCACGTACCATTTTGTCTCAATTTGCAATTCTTTTAAGTCCGGTAAAATGACACCGTAATTAGGCATGTTCTGTTTGTCTTCTCTGATAATAATACAACGGGCCAAGCAGGTAGTTTTTTAATCAAGTCAGATTAAGGCCCACTCAAAAATAGTGCAGGCTTGCTGGAAGTCGCTCTAGGGCTTGCCCACACGATGTAATTGTTACATACAATACTTCACTGCGGTGTAAGTGACATTTCTTGAGAGAAAAACACCTGCCCATAATTAGTTCTCGGACATTTCTGAAAGTCCTAAACGTCCTGCCTAATTAACCATGTCCTAAACACCATAACGTCACATGCAACTCAACTATATTTGACTAATGTAAAAAAAGTTGCTTGAAATTCAGGTTTGTCATGCAAGTTTGGAAATAATAATATTAAGGCTGGAATGTGTAATATGTTGGTTTCCCTAAAGTATGAAACTCTTTTTCTCTTTAGCAATCTCTGGAGCACTTATTCCTGCAGCACCAGTTGATCCACCTAACGGAGTTGGAGGACCAGGCCAGCCTGGTGGGCCAGGTGGGCCAGGCGGACCAGGCGGACCAGGAGGACCTGGAGGGCCTGGAGGGCCTGGAGGTCAAACACCTCCTGGAGGTCCTGGTGAACCAGGAGGTCCAAAGGGCTCAGGAGGTCCGGATGGACCTGGAGGTCCTGGAATGCCTGGTGGCATTTCTGGACCAGGAGGACCTGGAGGTCCTGGAGGACCAGGAGGACCAGGTGGACCTTGTGGACCTGGAGGACCAGGTGGCCCTGGGGGCCCTGAAGGCCCTGCATGTAAACCTGGGGAACCTGGCGGCCCTTCAGGACCTGGAGGACCTGGAGGACTTGGTGGGCCTGGTGGCCCAAAGGGTCCTGGTGGACCTGGTGGACCAAATGGTCCTGGTGGGCCTGGGTCAACCAAACCCAGTGCCCCAGGAGAGCCTGGAGGTCCAAAAGGTCCTGGTGGGCCTGAAGGACCTGGTGGACCAGATGGACCAGGTGGACCAGGTTCAACTAATGGTCCTGGAGGTCCTGGTGGTCCAGGAGGACCTGGTGGCCCAGGTGGTCCAGGAGGACCTGGTGGACCAGGTGGCTCAACACCACCAGGTGGGCCTGGCCAACCTGGAGGTCCTGGTGGCCCAGGTGGTCCTGGAGGTCCTGGTGGTCCTGGAGGTCCTGGTGGTCCTGGAGGCCAAGGTGGCCCAATCATGCCTGGAACACCAGAGACTCCTGGTTCTAAAAAGCCTAATCCCTCAAAACCTGAAAATGTTGGTGGCCCAGGACAACCGGGAGGCCCAGGTGGCCCAGGTGGTCCAGGTGGACCAGGAGGACCTGGAGGTCCTGGTGGGCCAGGGGGACCACCACCTTCCCAACCTGGAGGAGTACCAATATCAGGAGAAAGTGGAAAAGGTCCTGAAAAACCTGGAACACCAGGTGCACCTCAAGGACCAGGTGGACCCGGTGGTCCAAATGGACCAGGTGGACTTGGTGGCCCCAATGGACCTGGTGGACCTAAAGGCCCTGGAGGCCCTCTTGGGCCTGGTGGCCCTGGTGGTCCAGGTGGTCCAAATGGACCAACGCCTCCTGGTGGTCCTGGAGAGCCTGGTGGACCAGGGGGGCCGGGAGGTCCTCTTGGACCTGGTGGTCCAGGAGGTCTTGGTGGCCCTGGAGGACCCCAAGGACCTGGTGGACCAGGAGGTCCACTTGTGCCATCTGTTCCTGGACAGCCAGGAAATCCAAATGGCCCAGGTGGACCAAATGGACCTGGAGGTCCAAATGGTCCTGGTGGTCCTGGTGGTCCACAGGGACCATTAACACCTGGAGGTCCTGGAGGACCAAGTGGACCTGGTGGCCCAAATGGGCCAGGAGGCCCAAATGGACCAACACCACCTGGTGGACCAGGTGAACCAGGAGGTCCACAAGGTCCCGGAGGACCAGGAGGACCGGGAGGTCCAGGTGGTCCTGGTGGGCCAGGTGGACCCAATGGTCCTCAGACTACTCATGGCCCTGGTGATCCAGGGGGACCAAAAGGGCCCGGAGGACCAAAAGGACCTGGAGGACCTGGAGGCCCTGGTGGGCCAGGTGGACCAGAAGGGCCAGGAGGCCCTGGAGGCCCAAGTATGCCTGGTGGAATTGGTGGTCCATATGGTCCTGGAGGACCGAATGGTCCTGGTGGCCCTAATGGTCCTGGAGGACCTAATGGTCCAGGTGGACCAAACGGCCAGACACCTCCTGGAGGACCAGGTCAACCAGGTGGACCAGGAGGACCTGGAGGCCCTCTTGGGCCTGGTGGGCCTGGCGGCTTAGGAGGTCCAGGAGGACCAAAAGGCCCTGGTGGGCCAGGAGGCCCTTCATCACCGTCTGGTCCAGGTCAGCCTGGTAATCCCAATGGTCCAGGCGGTCCAAATGGCCCTGGGGGACCAAATGGCCCTGGTGGACCTGGGGGTCCAGAAGGTCCATTAATGCCTGGTGGTCCTGGAGGACCAAATGGACCAGGTGGTCCAAATGGGCCTGGTGGACCCAATGGACCAACAGCCCCTGGTGGACCAGGTGAACCTGGAGGTCCACTAGGTCCTGGAGGACCTGGAGGGCCAGGAGGACCAGGTGGTCCTGGAGGTCCTGGAGGGCCTAATGGTCCACAAACCAATCATGGACCAGGTGATCCAGGTGGACCAAAGGGTCCTGGAGGACCAGAGGGACCAGGTGGATCTGGAGGTCCTGGTGGGCCAGGTGGGCCAGGTGGTCCAGGTGGACTTGGAGGACCAGGAGGTCCAGGTGGGCCAGGGGGACCACCACCTTCCCAACCTGGAGCAGTACCAGTACCGGGCGATATTGGAAAACTTCCTGAAAAGCCAGCAGCTCCAAGTGTACCTGGTGGCCCCAATGGACCCGGTGGACCTAAAGGCCCTGGAGGCCCTCTTGGGCCTGGTGGCCCTGGTGGTCCAGGTGGTCCAAATGGACCAACGCCTCCTGGTGGTCCTGGAGAGCCTGGTGGACCAGGGGGGCCGGGAGGTCCTCTTGGACCTGGTGGTCCAGGAGGTCTTGGTGGCCCTGGAGGACCCCAAGGACCTGGTGGACCAGGAGGTCCACTTGTGCCATCTGTTCCTGGACAGCCAGGAAATCCAAATGGCCCAGGTGGACCAAATGGACCTGGAGGTCCAAATGGTCCTGGTGGTCCTGGTGGTCCACAGGGACCATTAACACCTGGAGGTCCTGGAGGACCAAGTGGACCTGGTGGCCCAAATGGGCCAGGAGGCCCAAATGGACCAACACCACCTGGTGGACCAGGTGAACCAGGAGGTCCACAAGGTCCCGGAGGACCAGGAGGACCGGGAGGTCCAGGTGGTCCTGGTGGGCCAGGTGGACCCAATGGTCCTCAGACTACTCATGGCCCTGGTGATCCAGGGGGACCAAAAGGGCCCGGAGGACCAAAAGGACCTGGAGGACCTGGAGGTCCTGGTGGGCCAGGTGGACCAGAAGGGCCAGGAGGCCCTGGAGGCCCAAGTATGCCTGGTGGAATTGGTGGTCCATATGGTCCTGGAGGACCGAATGGTCCTGGTGGCCCTAATGGTCCTGGAGGACCTAATGGTCCAGGTGGACCAAACGGCCAGACACCTCCTGGAGGACCAGGTCAACCAGGTGGACCAGGAGGACCTGGAGGTCCTCTTGGGCCTGGTGGGCCTGGCGGCTTAGGGGGTCCAGGAGGACCCAAAGGCCCCGGTGGACCAAATGGTCCAGCATCACCATCTGGTCCAGGTCAACCAGGCAGTCCAAGTGGTCCAGGTGGCCCGAGTGGACCTGGGGGACCAAAGGGTCCTGGTGGACCTGGTGGTCCAGAAGGTCCATTAATGCCAGGTGGTCCTGGAGGACCAAATGGCCCAGGTGGACCAAATGGGCCTGGTGGACCCAATGGACCAACAGCCCCTGGTGGACCAGGTGAACCTGGAGGTCCACTGGGTCCTGGTGGACCTGGAGGGCCAGGAGGACCAGGTGGTCCTGGAGGTCCTGGAGGGCCTAATGGCCCACAAACCAATCATGGACCAGGTGATCCAGGTGGACCAAAGGGTCCTGGAGGACCAGAGGGACCAGGTGGATCTGGTGGGCCAGGTGGCCTAGGTGGACCAGAGGGACCAGGGGGTCCTGGAGGACCAAATATGCCTGGTGGAATTGGTGGTCCTTATGGACCTGGAGGACCTAAAGGACCAGGTGGGCCAAATGGTCCAGGAGGGCCTAATGGACCTGGTGGACCAAATGGTCCAACACCTCCTGGAGGACCTGGTCAACCAGGTGGACCAGGAGGACCTGGAGGCCCTCTTGGGCCTGGTGGACCTGGAGGCTTAGGAGGCCTAGGAGGACCAAAAGGCCCTGGTGGGCCAGGAGGCCCTTCAACACCGTCTGGTCCAGGTCAGCCTGGTAATCCCAATGGTCCAGGCGGTCCAAACGGCCCTGGGGGACCAAATGGCCCTGGTGGTCCTGGAGGTCCAGAGGGACCATTAATGCCAGGTGGTCCTGGAGGACCAAACGGACCAGGTGGTCCAAATGGGCCTGGTGGACCCAATGGACCAACAACCCCTGGTGGACCAGGTGAACCGGGAGGTCCACTAGGTCCTGGAGGACCTGGAGGACCAGGAGGACCAGGTGGTCCTGGAGGGCCAGGAGGACCAAATGGCCCAAAAACCAATCATGGACCAGGTGATCCAGGTGGACCAAAGGGTCCTGGAGGACCTGAAGGACCAGGTGGGCCTGGAGGCCCAGGTGGACCAGGTGGACCAGAGGGGCCAGGGGGTCCTGGGGGACCAAATATGCCTGGAGGAATTGGTGGTCCTTATGGACCTGGAGGACCTAATGGACCAGGTGGGTCAAATGGTCCAGGAGGGCCTAATGGACCTGGTGGACCAAATGGTCCAACACCTCCTGGAGGACCTGGTCAACCAGGTGGACCAGGAGGACCTGGAGGCCCTCTTGGGCCTGGTGGACCTGGAGGCTTAGGAGGCCCAGGAGGACCAAAAGGCCCTGGTGGGCCAGGAGGTCCTTCATCACCGTCTGGTCCAGGTCAGCCTGGTAATCCCAATGGTCCAGGCGGTCCAAATGGCCCTGGGGGACCAAATGGCCCTGGTGGTCCTGGAGGTCCAGAGGGACCATTAATGCCAGGTGGTCCTGGAGGACCAAGTGGACCAGGTGGTCCAAATGGGCCTGGTGGACCCAATGGACCAACACCCCCTGGTGGACCAGGTGAACCGGGAGGTCCACTGGGTCCAGGAGGACCTGGTGGACCAGGAGGACCAGGTGGTTCTGGTGGTCCTGGGGGGCCTAATGGACCACAGACAAATCATGGACCAGGTGATCCAGGTGGACCAAAGGGTCCTGGAGGACCTGAAGGACCAGGTGGGCCTGGAGGCCCAGGTGGACCAGGTGGACCAGAGGGGCCAGGGGGTCCTGGGGGACCAAATATGCCTGGTGGAATTGGTGGTCCTTATGGACCTGGAGGACCTAATGGACCAGGTGGGTCAAATGGTCCAGGAGGGCCTAATGGACCTGGTGGACCAAATGGTCCAACACCTCCTGGAGGACCCGGTCAACCAGGTGGACCAGGAGGACCTGGAGGCCCTCTTGGGCCTGGTGGACCTGGAGGTTTAGGAGGTCCAGGAGGTCCAAAAGGCCCTGGTGGGCCAGGAGGCCCTTCAACACCGTCTGGTCCAGGTCAGCCTGGTAATCCCAATGGTCCAGGCGGTCCAAATGGCCCTGGGGGACCAAATGGCCCTGGTGGTCCTGGGGGTCCAGAGGGACCATTAATACCAGGTGGTCCTGGAGGACCAAACGGACCAGGTGGTCCAAATGGGCCTGGTGGACCAAATGGACCAAAACTACCTGGTAGACCTAGTGAACCAGGTGGTCCATTAGGTCCTGGAGGTCCTGGAGGGCCAGGAGGTCCAGGTGGTCCTGGTGGACCAGGAGGACCTAATGGTCCACAAACTACTCATGGACCAGGTGATCCAGGTGGACCGAAAGGTCCTGGAGGCCCTGAAGGTCCTGGTGGTCCTGGTGGACCTGGTGGACCTGGAGGGCCAGAAGGGCCAGGAGGTTCCAATGGTCCTGGAGGTCCAAATGGTCCAGGTGGCCCAGGTGGCCCAGGTGGACCAGGAGGACCAGGTGGGGCTGCACCTGGTACACCAGTGCAACCAGGAACTCAGGCACCTGGTGGGTCTAATATCCCAAGTCTTCCAGGAGGGCCTAATGCTCCAGGAGGACCTGGTGGTCCATATGGTCCTGGTGGTCCAAGTGGCCCAGGTAGTCCAAATGGTCCTGGTGGACCTGGTGGACCTGGTGGACCAGGTGGTGCTGGTGGACCTAATGGACCAACACCACCTGGAGGTCCTGGAAAACCTGGTGGGCCAGGGGGACCAGGTGGTCCTCTAGGTCCTGGTGGACCTGGTGGTGAAGGTGGACTTGGAGGACCAAACGGACCTGGAGGACCTCAAGGTCCAGCAGTGCCCTCTGGCCCTGGACAACCTGGAAATCCTAATGGACCTGGTGGACCAAATGGTCCTGGGGGCCCAAATGGTCCTGGAGGTCCTGGTGGGCCAGAGGGTCCATTAATGCCTGGTGGTCCTGGGGGGCCAAATGGTCCTGGTGGTCCAAATGGACCAGGTGGACCCAATGGATTAACACCACCTGGTGGACCAGGTGAACCTGGAGGTCCACAAGGTCCAGGAGGACCTGGAGGTCCTGGTGGGCCAGGTGGGCCAGGTGGGCCAGGTGGACCTGGTGGGCCTCAAACAAACCATGGTCCTGGTGATCCAGGTGGACCTAAAGGTCCAGGTGGCCCAGAGGGCCCTGGTGGGCCTCGAGGACCAGGAGGACCTGGAGGACCAGAGGGACCTGGTGGACCTGGTGGTCCAAACATGCCGGGTGGTCCTGGAGGGCCAGATGGACCTGGTGGACCAAATGGCCCTGGTGGACCTAAAGGCCCTGGTGGTCCTGGTGGTCCTGGTGGTCCAAATGGACCAACTCCACCTGGTGACCCTGGAAAGCCTGGTGGCCCTGGTGGTCCGGGTGGACCTCTTGGACCTGGGGGTCCTGGAGGTTATGGTGGTCCTGGAGGGCCAAAAGGTCCTGGTGGCCCTGGAGGACCTGAAGTGCCATCGGGCCCAGGACAGCCTGGTAATCCTGGTGGTCCTGGTGGCCCAAATGGGCCTGGTGGACCAAATGGCTTAGGAGGGCCTGGTGGTCCAGAGGGACCACTTATGCCAGGTGGTCCTGGAGGACCAAATGGACCTGGTGGGCCAAGTGGACCTGGTGGACCTAATGGGCCAACTCCTCCCGGTGGACAAGGTGAACCAGGAGGTCCACAGGGTCCAGGAGGCCCTGGAGGCCCTGGTGGTCCAGGGGGTTTAGGTGGTCCAGGTGGACCTGGAGGTCCACAAACAAGTCATGGGCCTGGTGATCCCAGAGGACCTAAAGGTCCTGGAGGGCCTGAGGGTCCAGGTGGACCTGGAGGACCAGGTGGACAAGGTGGGCCAGGGGGACCTGGTGGTCCTGGTGGACCAAATACACCTGGTGGTCCAGGTGGACCATATGGGCCTGGTGGACCAAATGGTCCAGGTGGACCAAATGGTCCTGGTGGACCTGGTGGTCCAAATCGACCAACTGCACCTGGAGGACCTGGTAAACCTGGTGGTCCTGGTGGTCCGGGGGGACCAATTGGACCTGGAGGACCTGGCGGCATTGGTGGTCCTGGTGGGCCTAAAGGTCCTGGAGGGCCTGGAGGGCCTGATGTTCCCTCTGGCCCTGGACAACCAGGTAATCCAAATGGCCCTGGGGGCCCTGGTGGACCTGGTGGCCCTAAAGGTCCTGGAGGTCCAGGTGGCCCTGAAGGTCCTTTGATGCCTGGTGGACCTGGAGGGCCTAAAGGTCCTGGTGGACCTGGAGGACCTGGTGGTCCTAGTGGACCCACACCACCAGGTGGACCTGGCGAACCTGGAGGACCGGGTGGACCAGGTGGATCTGGAGGTCCAGGTGGTCCTGGAGGTATTGGGGGTCCTGGGGGACCTGGGGGTCCCCCGTCAAACCATGGGCCAGGTGAACCTGGAGGCCCTAAAGGTCCTGGAGGTCCTGAAGGACCTGGAGGTCCTGGTGGGCCTGGTGGGCCTGGAGGACCAGAGGGACCAGGAGGTCCAGGAGGACTAAATATGCCAGGTGGACCTGGTGGACCATATGGACCAGGCGGAGTTGGAGGCCCAGGAGGACCAAATGGTCCAGGTGGACCTGGAGGTCCAGGTGGACCAAATGGACCAACACCTCCTGGAGGACCAGGCGAGCCTGGTGGGATCGGTGGGCCTGGTGGACCAGGTGGACCTGGTGGTCCTGGAGGACTAGGTGGTCCAGGAGGCCCTAAGGGCCCTGGTGGACCTGGAGGACCAGTTATTCCCTCTGGTCCAGGACAGCCAGGAAGTCCAAACAGTCCAGGTGGGCCTAATGGACCTGGTGGGCCTGGTGGATCAGGTGGGCCTGGTGGACCTGGTGGCCCTCTTATGCCTGGAGGTCCTGGTGGTCCTAACGGTCCAGGAGGACCGAATGGCCCAGGCGGACCAGGGGGGCCTACCCCACCTGGTGGTGAAGGAGAGCCAGGAGGTCCAAATGGCCCAGGTGGACCTGGTGGACCTGGTGGACCAGGAGGACTGGGTGGTCCAGGAGGACCTGGAGGACCTGATGTTCCAAAAGTACCTGGACAACCTGGACAGCCTGAAGGACCAGGTGGGCCTAAAGGTCCAGGAGGGCCTGGTGGTCCTGCAGGACCAGGTGGTCCTAAAGGTCCCGGTGGTCCAGAAGGGCCTGGGGGCCCAGGGGGCCCAGGCATACCTGTAGGTGGCCCTGGTGTAACCCCTGGAGGGGCTGAACCAACAAAGCCAATCCCACCCCCTGGTTTACCTGGTGGGCCTAATGGTCCTGGTGGGCCTGGCGGACCAGGTGGACCTGGCAGTCCTGGTGGACTTAACGGTCCAGGTGGACCAGGTGGTCCAGGTGGACCGGGTGGGCCTGGTGGTAAATGTGGTCCTGGAGGACCAGGTGGGCCAGGAGGTCCACCAGGAGAGGCATGTGGACCTGGTCAACCAGGTGGTATATTGGGTCCAGGAGGGCCAGGTGGTCCTGGAGGACCAGGTGGTCCCCAGGGTCCAGGTGGACCTGGAGGTCCAACCCCTCCTGGGGGGCCTGGAGCACCTGGTGGGCCAAAGGGTCCTGGTGGACCTGGAGGCCCAGGAGGGCCAGGAGGCCCTGGTGGACCGGGTGGACCTGAGGGCCCCCTTTCTCCAGGAGGTCCTGGGGGTCCAGGTGGTCCTGGAGGACCCGGAGGACCTGGTGGACCTAACGGACCTACTCCTCCTGGTGGACCAGGGGAGCCAGGTGGTCCTGGTGGTCCTGGGGGACCTGGAGGTCCAGGTGGACCAGCAGGACCAGGAGGACCCGGAGGTCCAGGTGGACCTGGAGGTCTAATTTATCCTGGTGGCAAAGCAGGAATCCGTAAGTACCAGTGACATTTTGTGAAATAATTTTATTTGTTTATATTGGCTGACGTTATTTTGTTTACGTTTAAGGCGGAAACGATATTGGTTTCATTATTGATGGATCTTCTAGTGTTGGTCGGAGCAACTTCAAACTGCTGATACGCTTTGTAAAAATGGTGGCAACAAATTTCATTCTTCCTGGATCTGCTAACCGCATTGCTATCATAGTATTCGATGACCGAGATGCTTACTTGATATTTGACTTCACGATATTCCAGACGAAGCGCCATCTTCGAAAGGCCTTGAAGACGATCCGTTACCCTCCTGCTAGTCAAACAAATCCTGAGGCGCTTTATCACGGCCTTGTGTTGGCTCATGAAATCTTATTTGGTGCGTCTGCCCGTCCAGAATCTTCAAAGTTCCTTATCACCGTTACAACAAGTAAGACAGCTCCAAACGTTAACCAAGTCTCCTCTGGCATACAGAGCGAAGGAGTGGAATCTTTTGTCGTGGATCTGAACCCTCTTGGAAATCCTGATCTTGCACCACTTGTCTCGCAACCAGTGGCCAACCATATGTATTCAGCAGATATATCGGACTCAAGGAAAGCAAAACAGTCGTTGAAAAATGTGGCGTCTTCAATTGTATCTTCTATTAAAGGTATGTGATAAATTTTTGATGAAATATGCTGAAGTTACCTATGTGGTCTAAAACATAACTGCTCTTTTATCAAAATGTTAATCTTTTTTCACACTTTCAAGCCCAGAATTCAGTTGACGCAGTTTTGTAGCCAAATTTCGTTAAGGGCAAGGAAACCATCCTATTTTCAAACTTGGCAAAATGAGCTTAACGGACCTTTTACTTTCACTTCGAAAACTCAAGGCCATTAAATAGACAAAAGAAACGTTCAAATTATACGTACAGTGTGTTAGATAAATATGTTTGTTATGTATTGAACAAAATGTCTGATATTTGGGAAAGCTTGTTCAAGGTTCTTTGTTAGTATATTTGAGATGATCGAGAGGTTCGTTTTGGCAAGAGAGGTTTGTGTAAACCTCCTGACCCCTAACTACGGTTCTGTTACGTTAACTCCTCAGTGATCGTGACTGTGGGAAGAGTGTTTGACTCGACGTTTATTCAATGAAATGCCAAGATGGAATCTTAGATCTGGATGTTCTTTGGTATACGTGATGACGTCAATAAATCAGCTCAAGTTACTGGTGATTAGGTCATAATTCGAGTCGTGGGTTAGGATTGATATTGGGATTCGTGATAAGATTTGGGTTGGAGTTAGTCAAGCTTTATTACTGTGGATCTTGTTACTCAGAATGGTCACTCATCCCCAGTGGTCGTCGATCCTTTTGACTCCAAGACTGATGCTCTCTCATATTTCTTTCTTGCTCTTACTTTAGTTATTCTTGATGTGTTTACCTGCAAGTATCTCTGTTTGTATGTGTGTGTGACTATAGTTTTGTCTCTATGTCCGTTTGTCAGTCAGTCCGTTTCTTCGTTTCTCTATCTGTCTGTTTTTGTCTCTCTATGTCACCTCTTTCCACCCCCACATGCTCTGAATATTCTGATAGTTGAAATTTTTTTTTATACAAGGATCCTCTCCCGTGAAACGGTTCTGCACCCCATGTAAAAGAGGTAAGCATTTATATTCCATTTTCAGTTACTCACATTTAGATTCATCGATCGAAAGATGCGACTGGTGATCTGCAGTATAAGAAAAGCTTAATCGCACTAATTGAGTTTACAGTGAAACCATTGGTCGTCAGATGGAGTTTCAGGAATCCGAGACGGTCGCGATTTGCGCTTTGGAGGGACGTGACAGTCTTAAGAATAAATTTAATATTTGTAACCTATGAAAACTCCTCGTTATCATGACAGTTATGCGCTGACAGAAGGTGGGGAATGCCACAGATATGAGAGCTTCATTAAATTTTTCAAAACTTGCAAAAGGGTTGCTTGGATGACCATTCAAAAATCGATGAGCGGTAGATAGAAAAATGAAATGAAATCGTCTCAACTACAAGATTTTTTTAGTGTTTGGAAATGTTGTTAATTTTCAAACTTAGCTGCTCTTTCGCTGGAATAATCACTTTTGATATTCCTATAATAAAATTTATATCCCAAATGTGATTAATGGTCATACATTCGTTTCTCTTGCCTTAGGTCTCCACATCTATTGTAAATTTTGTCCTTTGGATGTACGATCCGAAGCGCCAGAAACCAAGAAGAATAAGAATGTTCCAAAGGCCATAAAAACATTCAATGGCAGGGCGAAAGAATTTGAGGGGAAAAAGCTTGATTTTTCTGTTACAAACGCGATAGAGAGAGTACCACAAGTGTTCCCAGAATACAAATACAAAGACGCGTACTACAATGGCCGTTCATGGAAGAACGCTAACTATAATTCGTTGGAAAAAGTAGGCGGGTACGACCCTCGTACCGTGTCAATGAACAATAACGGTAAGTCTGGAAAATTGGACAGAGATTGGCCAGACAAGGCAGTTAATGAACCACAAAACAGTGGGGGAAGAAAACTGCTGTACCCTTTTTGTTAATATTAGTTGTCAAGAGCTGGTCAGAGAAGAAGGCCTCATTATAATTAGAGTGAAGGGAAGCACTCTTTTTCGTAATCTTTTTTTCCTGTAGTTGCGAACGCTTATTGTGATTACTTTGGAAGATAGTGACTTGCTACCGGCTCTTATAAAAATCCCATGATTTCTTGTGGAGATGCCATTTAACTCTTTAAATATAACGGTCAGTGTCTGATATATCGGACACGTAAGAACACAAGAACGAACGAGTAGACAAAGGAAAAACAAAGAGAAAACAAATAAAAGAAAAAAAATTCAGGGACTGAAGAGTTTATTATGACAAAGAGGATATTCGTTGTGATTTGGGGGGCTTAGATTAATAGTAATCTTCCCTGTGTTTCAAAACGATTTTCTTTAACTTGTGGCTCTTCACTTGACGACTCAATTCATGGAGAATTTGGTTTTATTTTTAGTCCATTGTGTTGACGTGGATAAACATTGCGCCCTATATGCCTCGCAAGGGTTCTGTAATGAGCCATTTACTGCCCGTGCCATGCGTACTCTCTGTCGTCGATCATGTGACTTGTGTCAAATGTAAGTAAATCTTCCAGTTATTGTTGTTTAAAATAACGTTTGCAGTTTCTATCTATCTTACATTCGGTGTTGTTCACTGTTGTTGGTGTTTGTTGTTTGCTTACTTGTGAAGTTTTGTTCATCCTTGTCGTTGTCAATGCTCGGTACCTTAACCAAACACAACATCAACGATAGCGTCGTTCATGCACACAATGGAATTCTTCATGCGAAACTCAGAGAATGAATAATTCTTAACGTCTATAGTAATGTCAACGTCATCCACGTTTTAGATACAATGTCATTCGATGTAGTTTTACTTGTTCATGACGAGGATAACTCGCAGAGGGGATAAAACTGTTAGTTGGTGTTGTGTTTGGTGTTTGTTATGTTTGTTGTTGTTTCTTGTTGGTTGTCGTTATTAATACTGTAGTTAGTGGTGGTACATACTGCTCTTACTGTTTTTATTGTTATTATCATTATGACTGTTGTCATTTTTGTTATTGTTGTTATTGTTGTTATTGTTGTTATTGTTGTTGTTGTTGTTATTGTTGTTGTTGTTATTGTTGTTATTGTTATTATTATTGTTGTTGTTGTTGTTGTTAATGTTGTTGTTGTTGTTGCTGTTGTCGTCGTTATCGTTATCGTTGTCGTTGTAATTGTTATTGTTATTGTTACTGTTTTTGTTTTTGTTATTGCTAGTGTTACTGTCGCTGTCTCACCATACTCTTGTATTTGTAACTGAAGAGAACAATGAAACAACTGCCAGCATAGATAAGCCAAGTTGATAGAGCATTGACTTAGTCAGCTATTCCAGAAATGAGAAGTCATAACAATAGCCCAGGTTCTTTTCAGGCCACAGGTGGCTTTTTCAGCATCCTTGCATAGTGTTGTGGGGACCATCAGACATATTCAGTTATTTTACTAATACGTACTTATTTTGAATTTGTGTTTTAGCTCTTAAAATGCAAAGTGGCTAAGAAAAGGATAAAGATTAAATTCTTATTTTGAGAGATTCACATCTCGTGGACAGTCTTAAACTCAAGCATCACGATATTTATAACAAAGTTTAATCGTAACCTTTTGAACTGTAGTAACAGCATTAGTTGAATAGCGCTTGTCTTTAACATAACGTAACCGTTTATATTTCCTGCAATTTAAAATCGTCCTGTATGATTAAAGATATATTCAATGTAAAATGTATGAGCTAAATAATATAATTTCTTTAGAGGAATATAAGTTATGTAAGCACAGAAGCTCAAAACTGTAACGCAACGATAACATGTTTTCACCGTAGTGGAATTAACCATATTGTTAAATTATAAACTATTTAAGTGATTATATGCTAAACAGCTTCAGAATGCTTTAGAATTAAACATGGTTAATTTAAAACGTATCATATTGTATAGTAATATTCTTGTATAAGAAATTCGTTAACATGGCCTTAAGGTTTTCATCATAATCTGCGCGTCGCATTAAACTCGAATTATCGTGCGGTCGAAAGTGGGTCTTTTGGAGTTAATGTAGAAAGCAATGTATTTAACATCTATTGGTAAATTAAATTCTTTAGTTACTAAATAGAAACTCAGTTTTTAAATACGTAGATACCATGGTGAATGGTAATTAAGATAAAGTAGGAGAAGATGAAGAGTAATATACGCTTTAAAGAGATATACACAGTTACCAAAGAACTGTTGGATAGTTTAGTTCTTAAAAGAACTGTTTGAAACTTAAAGAGGTAAAATTCTACGTAAAGAATAAGCCTAAAGAATTAGAATTTTACCTCTTTAAGTTTCAAACAGTTCTTTTAAGAACTAAACTATCCAACAGTTCTTTGGTAACTGTGTATACCTCTTTAAAGCGTATATTACTCTTCATCTTCTCCTACTTTATCTTAACTACCATTCACCATGGTATCTACGTATTTAAAAACTGTGTTTAAATTTGTTACCACGACAAAATAGAAACTGCTTTTCTTGACACCCTCTGTGCTAATGTTCGGAAGAGAGATGTTGAAACGGTTTCTTCTTGTATAAGAAGTGTAAGAGGACTTGACAAAATATTGACTAAATTCTGGTCCAACATTGATTCGTTTAAAAACAAAGATTAAGTGATTCATAGTACATTGACATTGTGAAGCCTTCCAAGCTGATTCTTGAAACCATTCCTCTTGTGCTAGAAGGTCTTGCTTTAAAACATTCTTGACCACTATACGTTCTAGAAAGTGCTTCATATAAGGTCACAGTCATCTGATTTCTACAATATCGTAGCTTTGTATACTTTATTCACTGCGTGAATCGTGAGATTATTCCAATCTGTACTCCATACTCCTAACTGAACAGATGAGTTATGGGATAACTTGGAAATATGCTCGTAAAATCATAAGGATTGGTCTAAATTAATACCCCTCAAATTTTCCTCAAGAGTTCGAGACATGCCTTCATTATTAAGTGACAGGTTTTATTGAATGGTATGCTGGTTTTGTTTTTTGTTTGTGCAGGTGGTCGTCCATATTAATTTAAAGTGAACGTCGATGTAGTTAAACAAAGTTACGGTTACCGTAAATAAAATCCAGGAGGATCAGGAGAGATTAAATGATGTGCTGATAAGCGTAATACGTTGTAATCCTGTAGCTGAGATGGATTCGGTACCCTCGGATGTGGTATACTACATTCGAAGAAAACCTACAGAACTTTGTTATGTCTTGGTACCTTTCGAAGACTAAACATGATCATATTCCGCTATCTCTACTTGGCCCTAATTTTAACCGTAAGCGCTATTCTTCATCCTACAAATGAAGGTATGTTTACACCAAGAACACAAAATTAAGCGTGATCACAATTGATATAACTTCTTGCTGTCGTTACTGAACACTAACCGAATTATAAATGGAAGAAACGGTGGCGTTAACGAAGTAACTTAAGTTTAAGCATGACATTTGAACGAAACTACGCATCGTTTAAATACCAATGAATGATTTGGATGACATCAAGTTTTCTCTACATCTTCGAAGCTTTTATTCCAATTATGGTCAGTAAATTATACTAAAAACAATCAACAATTGACAAAAAAACAGCGAACAAGTGACAATGTCGTGCTGAAAACGTTGATAGAGTATTAGTCACGTCGTACGTCGAGTAAAGACCGCGTTTGAAATGCTCCGGTAACCAAAATTACATATTCGCTTCCCTCTGCAAAAAGAAGTCTAGTGTGAGTGGTACATGTCGCGACTGACATTCCTATGTTCCTTGAAATTTCCTACTTATTAAACCTGTTTCCGTTTATTTAATATGCTAAAAACATCACATCTGTAACGGTCGCCAATTTGATCGAGAGAAAATCGGAAATTAGTCACCGACGAGTCACCGGTTGTTAGGATTTTGTGAAAATCCAGTTAAATTTAAACTAGTTCAACTTTTCGTTCTATAGTTGGCGACTTCAACTTCTTCGGTGACATCACTGTTACGTTGTTCCCATATATATCACATCGATCCAGCTAACGGCTGTTCAGCCACCTGTATATCAGCGACTATATCGAAAGCAGACTTAACTCTTTTTGACTCTGGCTATTTTTTGGCTCCACACAACGAATAAAATGCCTTAGCACCTTATTTTAGCCATTATAACTTCTATTTTTCAAAATAGTGGCAATTGAGGAACCAGGCGGAAAGCGTAATCTTGTTAGGAATATCAAAGCCCAGCATATAATTTTGAATAAACCCATAATAATACAGACATGAGTTATTAAAAAATATGTTTAGTTCAGCTAACGTTTCGTTGCCAGTCCTGCAACATCTTCAGAGTAAGTGATAAATTTACAAGGTGTTCTCGACTATATAATATTCTATTTACAATGACAGGAAGTAATTAACAGAAAGACTGGTGAAAACCGGTGATTAATTAAGTGTGCGATAAAGTGTATGCGTGAGTGAATGCAGGTGTGTATGTGTCAGAAGAACATATAACAAAGAAAAAATTAACAGTTAGAACAAGGTTAAAGGAAGGGAACTGATCTTGGCGTTCTCTTCCTTTAACCTTGTTCTAACTGTTAATTTTTTCTTTGTTATATGTTCTTCTGACACATACACACCTGCATTCACTCACGCATACACTGTACGCTTTATCGCACACTTAATTAATCACCGGTTTTCACCAGTCTTTCTGTTAATTACTTCCTGTCATTGTAAATAGAATATTATATAGTCGAGAACACCTTGTAAATTTATCACGTACTCTGAAGATGTTGCAGGACTGGCAACGAAACGTTAGCTGAATTAAAAATATTTTTCAATAACCCATGTCTGTATTATTATGGGTTTATTCAAAATTATATGCTGGGCTTTGATATTCCTAACAACATTATAACTTCTCACGTAACGATGTTTTTTGAATGCTCTAATTCTTAATTTAACCGCCATTATCACGTAACATTTTCTGTTCGATGTAATATTATTATTGTTCGATTTAAGACGATTTTTTAAGCAACAGTTTAAAACCAGACTTGGCTTGAGTGCAGTTTAGTGGACTCTTACAAACCACTGACCTTTTTGGATTAGGGTAAGGGTTAGGGTTAGGGATTGGTGAGTTGAGCCCGCGATTGAATAATTCGGGATCATCCGTTAAACTACACTAAGTTAAACTACATGGTTAAACTACACTTGACCCCACCACCATCCATTGATTTTTTTTCAACAATGCAATTTTTAAGCAACCTCAAAATCCGAATTTCAGAAACTAATAAAGAGCATCCAAAAAAAAAATTTTCTCGGGTTTAATTATGTCGAGACTTCATCCAATGATTTCATCCATTTGGTCACGTCATCGAAGATATTATGGCATTGTTGCTAAAGCAACGCTATAGCAGACGGATCAATCACAAATAAAAAAAATTGATTTCAACTTCTATACACCATCTTTTTAAAATAGCGAAGTCCCATGTGACCTAATCATAAAATTGGTACTGACGTCTCGTGTGGACAGAATACAGTTGCAGAAATGTTTTCTTGTGTCAATAAAGTGAATAACGCAAGAAGTTTTCCGAAACTGTAAAGTTGACGTCAAAAAGTGATTACCATGGAAACAGTTTTTACAACGGCAATTGTACTCGGCTACGACTCGTGTTTCCACTGGGCGTTTTTCCAGTTTAAATGACATTTATGTTTCTGTCACAGCACAGACACGCTCAAGCAATTAATTTTCCATTTGTTAACTGGAGACCTTTATGTTTCAGTTGGATCCAAAGTTGCACCAATTGTCCGACTGAGCGCCAGTAGCAGCTCGTAGCTGTAAGTGTTCGATCTAGCTGTTCGTCACTTTTATTTTTTTCTTTTGTACAGCTAGAATCGTCACCTCGTCCAGAAATAAAACCCAGCGAAGCACTAATGGATTTACTTGGCCAATGTTAAGTCGACAAAACAATTACATCCAAAGTTTCGCTCCCGTAATGGATCAGTATAGCGAGAATGACAGCGTTAGTAGTGCAGACGGCGAGGAAAAAGAGCAGGATGGCGTTAGTGGGGACATTAATGGTGATGACGACATTGATGATGTAAGTGAAAATGATGATAATGATCATGATAACAACAATGATGATTACAATGATGATCGCATTGATGGTGATAATGATGATGGTAATAATGATGATGATAATGATGATGATGGTAATAATGATGATGGTAATAATGATGATGTCAATGAAATTGACGACGATACACTTGTCACGTATAAGAATGGTGGGGGCAGAGTTACGTTATGGCCTCACGGTCTCGGTGAGAAACCTGATCATGATGCATCAGAGGAAAACAAAGTTAAAAAAGTGAGGGGATACAATATTGCTAGCCTAAAAGGAGGTGCTGCTGATACTGCAACATCGTGGACTCACCACATTAAATATAAAGACCATGAAGGCAGTTGGCCGAACGAGCTCGATGCAGACGCGAGAAGGGTAGACAGCAAAAATGACGCTGAGCAGTCATCATTTCCACATCTTCTGACCAATTCTAAAGACCAAATGAGCTATGATGGAAATTTGGAATCATCTGGAACGACTAGTAGCAATGCGTCAGATTACTTACACCAGCGCAATGTTTCGATATCTGAGAACAGTACCAGTGTGGCAACGACTAATAACGATGACATTGGTGACGTAAGTGAAAATGATGATAATGATCATGACAACAATAACGTTGATAACGATGATGATCGCAATGATGGTGATAATGATGATGGTGATAATGACTATGGTGATGATGATGATGATGTCAATGAAGTTGGCGACGATTCACTCGTCATGCATCAGAAGAGTGCGGGCGCAGTTTCGTTATGGCCTCATGATCTCGATGAGAAATTTGATCATGACACATCAGAGGAAAACAAAGTTAAAAGAGTGAGCGGATACAATATTACTAGCCTAAAAGGAGGTGCCACTGATACTGCAACATCGTGGACTCACCACATTAACTATAAAGACCGTGAAGACAGTTGGCCGAACGAGTCCCATGCAGACGCGAGAAGGGTCGGCAGCGGAAATGACGCTGAGCAGTCATCATTTCCACATCTTCTGACCAATTCTAAAGACCAAATGAGCTATGGTGGAAATTTGGAATCATCTGGAACGTCTAGTAAGAATGAGTCCGATTACTTACACCAGGGCAACGTTACAATGTCTGAGAACAGTACCAGTGGGGCAACGACTACTGTTTATGATTTTCAAGAAATGTCAGGAAATGCCATCTTTCCCAGCCGTAATCATGGTGGTACGCGAAGTGAGACAAGCCTGGAAGGAGGAACAAACTCGACCAAAAATGGAACATTCGTTTGGAGAAGCTCTCCCATGGAGGGGAACTACTGGGGAAGTACATTTAACTATCCTTCAAATTCATGGAGCTGGGGTAACTATGGTCGAAATGGTAACAATGGTCGAAATGGTAATAGTGGTCAAGGAAATTGGAATGGAAATAGTTTACCTTTCTGGGTTGGCGGTGGTCCTAGTGGAAGTGGTACACCTTTGACAGGTAGAATAGGAGTTACGGGAGGAGGAGGAGGAGGAGGCATGGGAGGACGTATAGGAGGCGGTGGGGGAGGTATGGGTGGGAGTGAAGGAAGTGCGGGAGGTAGAGGAGGTATGGGAGGTGGTGGTGATATAAATGGCCCATTTTCAATGGGAGCTAGTCCAAATTGGGGGTTTCTTGGAGGTTTAGGGACTGGTGGAGGAATGGGAGGAGGAGGTACGGCAGGAGGAGGGACAATGACAAGCGGTGGGATGATCGGAGGAGGTGAAGGAGGTATGAGAGGTGGTGGAAGAGGTATGGGAGGAGGTATGGAAGGAGGTGGAGGAAGTATGGGAGGAGGTGACGAAGGTATGAGAGGTGGTGGAGGTATGGGAGGTGGCGGAGGTATGGGAGGTGGCGGAGGTATGGAAGGAGGTATAGGAGGTGACGGAGATATGGGAGGAGGTGGAGGAGGTATGAGTGTTGGTGGAGGTGGTATGGGGGTGGGTCGAGGAGGTATGGGAGGTGGAAGAAGTAGAGGTGGTATGGGTGCATATATGGGGGTAGGTAGTGGTGGTATGAATGGTGCATTTTCAGAAGGTGCTGGCTTGAATGGTGGATTTCTTGGAGGAGGAGGAGGTGTAGCGATTGGTGGAGGAATGGCAGGAGGAGGAATGGCAGGAGGAGGAGGAATGGCAGGAGGAGGAGGAATGGCAGGAGGAGGAGGAATGGCAGGAGGAGGAGGAATGGCAGGAGGAGGTGGAATGGCAGGAGGAGGTGGAATGGCAGGAGGAGGTGGAATGGGAGGAGGAGGAGGAATGGCAGGAGGAGGTGGAATGGCAGGAGGAGGTGGAATGGCAGGAGGAGGAGGAGGTGGAATGATTGAAGGAGGTGGTGGTGGAAGTACTGGAGAAGGTGCTAAGTTCAGAGGCGGCATGTGTTCTGGAAGTCCAAATAATGACAAGGAGACCAACGGTTTTCCAGGTTAGTCAAATGTTTTGATTCATTAAGCATGAACATTACATCTTCCGAACAAGTGGAAAATTAGAATTAGTTGAAAATGTGACATATAATTTAATAATAATAATAATAATAATAATAATAATAATAATAATAATAATAATAATAATAATAATAATAATAATAATAATAAGGCCTTACCTGGCGGGATGCTGGGAGCCCGTAGCAGGCTTAGACCCCTTCCACTGTCCTTAGTTGGGTGGTGTGCGAGTTGTAATAATAATAATAGTCCTTAATTGGGTGGTGTGCGAGTTGTAATGATAATGATAATGATAATAATCATGTAGATAGGCAGGACATTGATTCGGAGCCAGTGACCTCCATAAAACGAGCAGGCTTTGATGTGATGACCTAAGGAATGGCGCCCCTACCTTGCCAGCTGGGTAGACAGGTAGCCGAAAGCCTCAACTTGCCCTAATTGGCTGGCAGCTGCAAGTGCATTACCTTCAGGTGTTGGCAAACCTGCCCTGTTAGCCCAAGGACTAGAAGAAAATCTGTACAGCAGACTGATGCCCCTGACCTTAGTTGGTTGAGGATAAACCAGCCTTAAATGCTGAAACAGATCTGCACTAGTCTAAGAATAAAACAATGTTTAGACTTAACCCTTGTAGTGGCACGCCTAAACTGACCTTAACTGGCTGGAAGTGCAACAGAGTACTGTTAAGGTGAAACTGGATTTACGCATCGGGAGTACTTTCAGGGACTTTAGAGAGCTGTACATCCCTTACTCTTTCCTGAATGGATAAGTTGGGCGAGTAAGGGCTGGCCCTGTGGGTGTTTCTTAAAATCCATTTTAATGGTAAAATTTCCTTTCCCCACAAGTTCCCTGAAATGTGCAATGTCTGTTGCGGCCTTACCTGGTGGGATGCTGGGAGCCCGTAGCAGGCTGAGACCCCTTCCACTGTCCTTAGTTGGGTGGTGTGCGAGTTGTAATGATAATAATAATAATAATGATGATGATTATGATAATGATAATAATAATACTAATGCAACAACAATAATAATCATACCAATTATAAGAATAATTTATTATTGTATCCTTTTCTCTTAGTTCTTACAACTGGTGTTCTTAGCTAGCTATCAAGTTACTTTTGGCAACCTCAGCTATGAAGCATTAACATTCATACGGACCCTAACCAGCAAAATTCTCGAGGTGTTATGAAGTTTGCCCTTATGCCAATCTAAACAATCCGCTCGTTAAATCTCGTCATCATAGAACAGACGGAAATAACGATTTATTCTGTTTACAACGATGAACAACTTATAGGGATATACATATATATATATATATATATACACATACGGCAAATTGCATAAATTTTGGCAAACCTAAACATATCGTAAAAAAAGCATGTATAAGTAAATCTGCAACTACGAACACTTTAATCAACCTTAATACATTAGACTGGCCAAAGAATGTACTAAAAAACACATAGCGTATCTTCACTGACCGTTAAAGTGAGAATAAAATGGAGATACAATGGTCTTGATATGTTTATATGTTGATATGTTTTGTGCCATAATTTTGTTTTATGCCACAACTTTTGTGCCATAATTTTAAAACCGAGCTGGAGTGTTTTATCGTGTCTAAAACACTCGGCTATTGTCTCGTGTTTTAAATCCCGATAAAGCACTCCTACTCGGTTTTTAAATGTCTCATGAAATTCACCACCTAATACGCTAATTCGCGAAGAAAGTTTCGGAATTTATCTTTCGTAAGCTGAAAAAAATTGAACTTCTTATGATTCTTCGCTTATAATTTTCTTTTGTCTTTTCCTCGTGAATTTTTAATGAATTTTATAAATAAATAAATATACATATATATAATAATATATA
This sequence comes from Heliopora coerulea, assembly GCA_030142905.1. Classification (NCBI taxonomy): domain Eukaryota; kingdom Metazoa; phylum Cnidaria; class Anthozoa; order Scleralcyonacea; family Helioporidae; genus Heliopora; species Heliopora coerulea. The sequence continues at coordinate 953,235 of JASJOG010000019.1, read as the reverse complement.
TATATAATAATATATATATATATATATATATATATATATATATAACTACAGATGGAACTGTTTCGGCCTACTGGGCCTCATATAGTCTAATCAAACGTTTCCTGGGTTTAGAATTAAGTTCTTTGCCAAAAATATTGAAAAGAAAACTTCACGATTTACACAATTCTACCCGATTGAACTAACGCTAATCTAACCAAACGTTTTCTGCATTTTAAAAATAAATTCTTTGCCAAAGGTATTGTGAGATCTGGTCCGTTAGTGCACGACGCTTCTGGCTCAATTTGGAGTATCTGACAATCATGTATAATGCTTCCACTCTAACAACGCACACATTCTGGAATGCTATGTTTTCAACTATGTTTTAAAGATATGCCTTTATTCCCTAGCCTCCATGGATGTAGCTTTCTTGCTGGACGCATCAAAGGCATCTTTGTTTGATGATATGAAGGACTTTGTCAAGGCTTTCTCCCACAAATTTGTCGTAGAGCCTCATGCGACTCGAATCGCCTTGGTAACCTACGGCTACGATTCATCGATTATATTCGGTTTTACGAGATACTGTTGTAGAAAAGAGCTCGATGAAGCTCTAAACAAGCTCGACTATCCCTCATTCGTAGCGCGCAGAACTGAAACGAATTCACAGGCCAGACAAAGCGAAACGCTCTTGAAACGTATTTTGAAGAGGGCAAAACTTAACAGTACGCGTCTCCACCATTCTAACTCGAGCAGGCGACTAGGCATGATAGTTAAAAGAAATAAAAAGAATTCCCAAGACTTGGTTAAAAAGCAGTTTCTTAAAAGCGCTTACAAGAAAGACGACAGTACGTCGGCGGTGGTGTTGGGTCGAGGCCTTCAAACGGCGTTGGGACTTTTTCGCGACCCAACAGTTAGGACTGGTGTCCCACATGTCCTTATCGTTGTCAGCTACTCGCCTTCCGCCGATAACTTTCAGCTTCCCTCCTCCATCTTAAGACACGAAGGAGTGGATATCTTTGGTGTTGGTGTTGGGAAGTTTTTCTCTAAAAAACAGTTACTCCACTTGGCCAGTTTCCCAAAGTTTCGTCATTTGTTCAAGGTCGAAACCTCATCACAGCTGAAATGTTTAGCCGCTCATGTCGCTGATAAGGTCATCCGAGGTACGATGCAAAAATTTGCGGATAATTATTTCAGAATTTTAAAATCATTTACCGATTTTGGCAAATTTCGGTTACAAATTACAAATTAAATAGCCTCAATTACACATACTGATATTGCAATTATTTCAAAACGCTAATTACAAATTAAAATTGAAGCTATAGATGGTAACAAACCGATTTAACTTGATGCAAAATACTCGGGACTATTCTTTGTTTCAGCACTTCAATATAGCTTTCCGGTTTTGCCGCGGAGAGAGGACTTTAACTTGATGGAATAGCCGGTTCCTCTTATTATGTCAGCTGAATTCAGCTACCAGAATACTTTGCAGTTTTCCATTTTCATGCAAACATTGAATTCCCAAAGCGAATGAAAAGACAATTGCTCCAATTAAGATTACAAACAAGATTTCGAAAGGCATTCTGGTAGTTGTATTCTGCAGGTATGTAAAGGTAACTGGCCATTGCCTGCAAATGCTTCGTCGTAATTAATTAAACAATTCCTCGGTTTATAAAAATACCATTTACATTTCATTTTTTAACACAGATATTCAATTCCGACTCTGTCCGGCATGTCTGTCAGGTAAGTAATTTCAAATGAGTGTTCACATTCTCAGTGAGCTTACTCCATGCCCAGCCTGTAAGCTCTTACCCTGTTGGTTCTGAAAAAGTTGGGTCTTTTCCGAAGTAATCCCTGACCTTTATAAGATGTTAAGTTCCAGTGGAACTCGCCTTCACAAAGCCAATAAGACTCGACTAGATTATGTGGTCAAGTCGGACTGCCTGTGAAAACCAAACAGGAATTTCGTATCCTACCCACTATAGGTCATGTGAGAACTCCAAAATTTACTTTCACTGAATGTTAACTCCATTTCTTGTTATCAAGTATAAATGCCTAGCATTTTTCATGTACTCTTAACAGAACAATGTCTCTTTAGATTCCCAACATGAAGCTTGCACGTTCTGCTCAAACGAGGTGCCAAATAGGGAATTCGTCCCACCGGTAATCTATGGACACTCAAGGCTATTATCCTTGCCAGCCCCCACTTTTCCAATGAGAATCCTGATGCCCCAGCCCATACACCCGGTGATCAGACCTCCAAGCTTACTACAACCATTACAGATTGCGTCGAGTCCTGTGTTGAATCCGAACTTATTAAACCGATTCTCTTTTCAAAATTGGCCGTCATTTCACGGTGTCCTTCGCTCAGTGATAAATGGTGAGTACAGGTATAAAAACAGAGAAGAGATATATTTTTTTAAGAGGTTAACTTTTAAAGTGAGCGTAGGGATTTATTTTGTGTGAGGTAGAAGTAACGCAAAGGCTGGTTTGTGCGTTCTGATCTGACTACTTTTTAACTTTTAATAAAGAAGACAACTTGAACAAGAAAAACAAAACGCACGCTAATGTATCGTCGCTACTAATGTCACTATCTTCTCCACGATCGGATTTAAATCTTATGGAGGTCAAGCACCTGGATCGGGAGACTAGCTTCTTCAACATCATTGCGAATAAGAGCCGCATTCTTCTTGAGGACGGTGCTTATTTTAATAATTTAGGTCTCATGTGCGGTGCTTATTTGGGGACGGTGTTAATTCAATTAAATATGGTAACTGATAAACGTCAGGTGAATCTCCGTCCCAGAACTCCGTATTTTTAACGGTTGTCTTACCAGGTCACCACAGATGTTCGGATCTATATCCCGTCTTGTGTAAATCTGCCGAGAAGCGTGGGCTCTGCGATCCTCGACTAGCTGAAACCTCAGCTAAAAACCTGCAAAAAGCCTGTCCAAAAACCTGTAAGCTTTGTCAGAGGTACGTTCTGTTTCTTAAAGTCCTAACTACCACAGGTTCTCTGGTTGGAAAATATCAACAGGACTAGACTTAGAGTAATTGCTGACCGGTCGAGAGTATGCTGTGTCACGGAGATTTTAAGAAAAAGGACTTGTCTCCAGTTGAAAGTTGATTGGAAGAGTTGGTCAAATGTGAGCACAAAAGATGCTCAAGTTTCTATCCTCGTTTCACTGCCAGTTGAACTTAGTTTTGTTATTTACGCATCGCAGCTTTTTCTATTCGTGATCACCGTAAATAAAGAACAATTATTCACCGAAGTAGACGTGAATAGTGGTGGATATCTACCCAGCGGCGAAGTAAATATCTACACTATTCACTGACACTGATGTGAATAATTGCTTTAGTTTACAACCTCGCATAGTTGTTTTCACATATTTTTTTTTTTTGATTTTTAAAGCAATTTTACCGAACTCAGTCGGCTTTTCCCCCACTCATCATTGATAAACAAAACATTTTGAACACATCTTGAGTGCATTTATCGCTAAAAAAAAAAGAAATACATATCTTTGAATAATTTATTGCCAAATTCCGTTGTTGTTTTGGTATTGCTTGGCACGACGACTCCGTAAATAAAAAAAAAATTCTTCGTCCACAACGTAAATAAACCTAGACGCCATCTTGTTTTGCTCGGAGGTGAATAGTGCAGGATTTTCCGAGGTAGAGGAACCAATCAGATTGCGCAAAAAACACTTTTCACCAGTGAGGTATATACTAAATGATTTTATGCTTACTCTAGCCGCTATATTTTTTTTTACAAGAGAAAACGAAATTAATAGAGACAAAGAAGCTGGATTCCTAATCAAGTGAAAGACTATCTTCTCGTTTTCAGAGGCGTCGGAAATAAGTTACACCGATTTAACCGGCTGAAAAGTGCATTTGTTAAAGAACTGAAACAACGAGTTAACTCCATGACGGAGTAAAAAAAGAGAAAGGAACCGAACAAAGGGAGGTAAAATAGCTGTAAGGAACAGACTAAAACTGCTCTGCAGTTTTTAATAGACGCTATATGCAGTTAATGTGTAAACAGATTAGATACTGGCCTTGCTTCAAATACATGAAGACATGAATATGTATGAATATATGTATGTGTGTGTGTTTATGTGTGCATATGTGTATTGGTATGTATGTATGTATGTATGTATGTATGTATGTATGTATGTATGTATGTATGTATGTATGTATGTACGTATGTATGTATGTACGTATGTATGTATGTGGGAATGTATGTGGGAATGTATGTATGTATCTCTGTATCCATATACATACGCTTTCACTATCGATGTACATGCAAACGTTGATGCTGGAGTAGATTGTATTTGTATATATATATGTGAGTGTACGTATACTTCTACCTATACTTGTATGTATAGCTATAAGGCATAGGCAAGGGTAGGTTCGGTATAAGTATAGGTAATATGTAGGTGTAAAGTTATATGGGTGTGTATCTATATGTGTGTATGTACATATGAGCCTATATATGTACATATATATACATATATATACTTACCCCAAATACCCTAAGTAATTTAATTATTTGACTATATGTTATGCCTTATATGGATTAATTGATATTATATTTCTGTATGGGGACTGTAAATTGATTTCCTTAAATTATACACGCTTTGTATTTGTACGAGGACTTATTTGGAGTACGAGTCGTTCCTCACCACCTGATAAGCAAACATATTTTCGACGCTCATGTGAATGTCTCGCGTGCTCTTCTTGTGGTTACCGTTAGCTTTCACTTAATAAAATGTCTTCCAACTTTATTTGATTAGCTGTGATCTCCTCAATCAAATCGGCACACAGTTCACATTAACGATGAAATAGTTGAAATAATCGACGAAGATTGGAACTAGATATCGGACCATAGGTTTTAACAATATTGTGCAGCAACCTCAAACAAATTCGACTTTCGTGACAGGCCTAACAGGCGAAATCAAAATATATCGATTATTCCCAAATTTTGATCCAGCTTCAAAAAGAGTCCATGCAACTTGAAAACTAGGTAACGAAAAAACCGTTGTTATCTTCATATTTTATTTAATCGTATAAAATCTTTACTGCTCACTTTACACCCCGGAACTGTACTTCTAATTCGTAGCCGCCAGACTGGAAGTAGTTTTATAGAAAACATCACATAAATTGATCAAAACCTAAGACCGAAGTTCCGAAAACCGAGTTCGTGCGATCTTAAAATAGGGTCATCAGTGGTATGACGAAGAAACGTTAAGGAACTCAGGCTCTCTTAGATTGATTTATCTCAAAAAGGACCAAATAAGCTTTTACAGCTGGTAAAGTAAGAAACAGGTAAAATGTCGAATTGGGTTTGATTGTTGCAAACGAACTTTCCAAAATGAGGCAACGTACGTTGGAAGTCCGAAGTTCCAACCCATATTTAGGTTCATTTTAAAACTGCCTACATATGGATTATACATGACGGCCACAAAATCCAGATGTATCATTTCAAATATCCGAAAATTGATACCGTATTACATCTGGGCACTCATGTCTAAGAATTCTGTTTCTTGACATGTTTGTGGAAGTTGATCGTCCAGGTTAGTGTAGTCTTGAGAAAGACTGTTGATGGAAGTGACTGACGTTTCGACAGCCTTGGCGGCGGTCATCTTCAGAGTCAAAAGGAGAGTAAATGTCAGGTTCGCCTGTATTTGTATCTGATTCGTGCGTCCTAAGTGGGCGGTCGTATTAGTCATGGATGTGTGATAGTTTGTGAGAAGCAATGGGTGTGGTTGTGTAGGCTTTAATTATCAGTTTGTCGAAGTGTTAGTCTATTGGTTGTTCGCACGTTTGAATTTGTGAATTAGTCGTTTGTAAGGTCCCGGTAATTGTTGTGATTGGTTGAATGGTTCGCGCAACTCATTTGTTGACGCTCTACGCCAAGAAAATGACTACTTACAACGCGTTTTCCACAAAAACAACTATAACTTTGAATTTATCAAACTTAACACTTACAAAGACAATGAACGCGACGAAAACAACTGTCCGACAACAACTACAGCAACGATACCCTACATAAAAGGTACGTCCGAGATTATATCGCGTATCTTACGACCATACAACATACGAGTAGCGCACAAACCGATCACAACTTTACGACATGTACTGACTAACGTTAAGGACAGAGAACAACCATACGAAAGACAAGGTGCAGTTTACAAAATTAATTGCTCCGACTGCCAAGCCACTTATATAGGTAAGACTAACAGAAACTTAAATATAAGACTCACAGAACACAAACGAGCGACAAAAAACGGAGACAAAACCAACCACATTGCCGAACACCACCGACAAACCAAACACAACATTGACTGGGAATCGGCAAAATGCATTACTTACAGCACCAACTACAAACAGCGACTCACACTAGAAAGCTGGTATACGAACTTAGAAGAAGAACCATTCAACCGATCACAACAATTACCGGGACCTTACAAACGACTAATTCACAAATTCAAACGTGCGAACAACCAGTAGACTAACACTTCGACAAACTGATAATTAAAGCCTACACAACCACACCCATTGCTTCTCACAAACTATCACACATCCATGACTAACACGACCGCCCACTTAGGACGCACGAACCAGACACTAATACAGGCGAACCTGACATTTACTCTCCTTTTGACTCTGAAGATGACCGCCGCCAAGGCTGTCGAAACGTCAGTCACTTCCACCAACTTTCACAAGACTACACTAATCTGGACGATCAACTTCCACAAACATGTCACGATTCTCCCAGGTTCAAACCATTTACTTTAATTCCTTTTCTGAAAATCTAACTTCATTTATTAAAAATTTAGGTAGAATTTTACCTTGCAGTTCATTTCGTAGAAATATTCTAAAATAAGCTATGATTTAATTTCTCAAAGAACGAACCTATCTTCATCACTTCCACCACTAGATGTATGAAATCAATGTAAATACACTGCGGGGTGCGTTGTTTTTACAATAGCTGGTGCTTAGTTTTAACTTTGTTGCTGGTGGACCAAATGCTTCATTTATTCTTGATTTATTCATATATCCAACTTTGACTAGTTATAACTGAGGGGTAACTCAAACAGTTCCCCTTAGTTGCATCTGACTTTTACATCCGTTGATCCATTTAATCCGTTACCAGCGTACGTATGTCAGAAACTTGTCAAACCATGTAAATCTTATCTCTCTGACTTTGGAACATAAATTATTGATTAGGTAAGGTGTCAGACCTTACTGCAATTTATGATAAGAAGCGCAAAGATAAAATCCTAGCAACAAGCCTTAATCAGAGACCAAATTCATCTGGGGAGAACCGAGTGCTAAGGAAATCCTTCCGTTAAATATCAAACAAAACATGGAAGAAAACATCGGTGAATAGAAATGGAAAGGAACACATTCTTAAGCAGTTTTCTGATCTTGGTTGGCGTATGGAACATCGGTAAGTTTTACGAGATTATAAAAGACATACGATAACTGATAGCTGAACAAGCTTATTGAACATCTTCTGCAGAACACGGGAGCAATTGTATGCAAGGAGCGGGCAAGTGGACTTGCAAAAGACGTAAACATAACCTCCTTACTCAATAGAACCAAAATACTATTTTTTCTTTTCTAACCGAAAATCTGAGTCGCTGTATTACTGTAATGATATATTATCTGAAATCACTGTAGAAAAGATTTCGGAAAAATCTCGCAAATCTGTGTTTGTATAAAGAATATTTTTGTTCATTATATAATTATTAAATCTAGTGTTAATATTCATAGGTGGATTGTTGTAGCGTATCAAGTCCTAATTTGATACGTTACAACAATATCAAAATCGCTTCAGCAATATAAAAGATATTGTTGCCAAAGTTTCGAACATAGCCTTCTATGAATGTGCGTGAAAATGGTTTGAAGTAGTAGAGCCTTTATTTAAAGAGGGTAGACACATGATGGTGAACTTACACTAATAAACTTGTGGCCCTCGTTAAAATATATCTGAAATTGCAGTAAAATACTAACAAACAGAATAGAAAACTATATACAGTATTATTATACTAAATAAATAAATAAGTAAACAAATTAATAAAAATAAGTGAAAAACAGTAAAATTCTAAAAAAGCTTATAAAGATGGATCAAACTGAGGCAAAAACCTCTGGTTTTCTATGTAACGTTTCTTTAAAGCGTTCCTAAAAGATTTAACTGATTGTTTCTTTCTTAGCTCAATAGGTAGTAAATTCCACAACAGGCACGCACTAACTGTAAAAGTCTTTCCACCTTCAGTTTTCCGTTTAAAACGAGGGCACTGAATTGCTATGTTATCATATACGTTCACTTTTATGGATGTGAAAGTGCTTGATGTGAAGAACTATTAACAGACAAAAATCGGTGTTATCGGCTACAAAAACCATACAGTTGTATCAAAGATTGGCTGATTATATAAGCCCTTGATCAAGTGGGCAGGTTCTCGTCACGAAAGTCTTTCTGCAGATTTAAAAGATAAATGAATTAATTTTGGGGCTCTTCCTCACTAACCACTTCTACTTTTGAATATCATCTTGAATTAATCAATTACTGAATCCTTTGCCAAGTGATTTCATCATTAAAAACACTGTGAATATAAGGTTGAATGAAATGGGCATTATGATCAATCACTACATCCATTCTGGCAAATTAAAAGTATTGTAAAAAAACAGGAAAACGTCGTCTTACAAAATCATAGACTCGGCTGTTGATTGGAATGTTTTGTTTTAAAAAGAAGCGCCTGATATTTTCTTCTTCGTGTAGCTGGCAAGAAGATAGACCTGGCTTTCTTGTTGGATAGCTGGTCGACTTCAAACGAAACGGATGCCGCTGATACGGAATCTGTCAAAGACTTGATACGAAATGTCTACAGTGGTTTTCCTATCGGAGACCACGACCTACACGTTGCTCTTCTCAAATCTGGGACCACAGCTTCAATAGAATTCGACTTTAATGCTTACAAAGACCTCGACAGTTTGGACGAAGCTGTGGATGACTTAACCTTCCCGAAATGCCCTTCAAGCGTTGGAAAGGCTCTGGACCTCGCGAACTATGGATTGTTTCGAAACAGTGGTAGACCAGACGCCTTGAAAATTCTGTTGGTGATCGCGAAAAACAAATCCTTGGATGACGTTAGTCGTGCTGCTCGGGATTTAAGAAACTCCGGGGTGTACATACTATCCGTTGGAATTGGACAAGGTTTATACCTTGGTGACTTGCAAAATATAGTCAGTCCACCAAAACAGTACAACATTGTTTATGGAGATTTCAACTCAGTGGAAAAGCTTGGTCCAGCCCTGACGAAGAGGATCAGATACAGTAAGAGATGAATAAGTGTACCGTGAACCACACACGCACAAGGTTCACAAGTTGTTGCAGCATTGTCGACTGAACAATGCTGAAACGACGTTGAGATCATGGATCAACATCGTTGAGGAACCAATAAGATTGTTCACGTTGTGTATCACACAAGAGAAGGAGTGTTTAATCTGATATCAAACTAAACTACTACTAAAAACGACGCCATAGACGATCTTTTGGTTACCACTTTCAAGGTGTTTTCATGTCCGATCAAACACTCCTTATAAATGTAGGTAAAAATTTATTAAAATATTGCCCGTGTTTGATCTGATATCAAAAGAAGTCTGAATTTAATTCTGCATTTGTTAAAAAACTTTTAAAACTTTGTGAGACATGGGTTTACCGTCACCAGGGGGTGATTTAACCCTAATCCTAGCTCTAATCCAAACCCTGACCCTAATTCTAACCCTAATCCTAACCCTTACCTTAACCCTAACCCTAATTCTTCCCCGAATTTCTCCTAGAAAGAAGATATTAATCTATTTAAGCCTTCTTTCCCGAATTTCTCCTAGAAAGAAGATATTCACCTGTTTAAGCACATATTTAAAATTGATGCTATTCGTCTTTTTGGTAGTAAAACTAGTGGTGTGGCACAACGCTTTTCACGTTGTGTATCACAACATTGTTCACGTGCAGTGTGCAAGATGACATTGTTCACGAGGAGCAGCACGAAATTGTTCACAGTTCAGCACTGTTCACGCTGTCCAGTTAATTAACGTGAATAAGTTGATCATTTTATGTGCGTATGAACAGAAAATTTTCATGATAATCTGACACTGCCGAAGTCAACTGAAAAATGTTGACTCGAACAGGACTTGAACTCGCACCTTTGGGATACTGAAATGATATCGATCATGAAAATTTTCTGTTCATGTATCTCTGAGGATGATTCTGAAATAGAATTATGCGCGTATGTTACGTATTCTACCTCGTGTGTTTGGAAAACGTTTTGTGTGATCCTATTCCTTGTTCTTTGACGCAGTTGCCAATACTGGTAGCATACGAACTCATGTGGCACCAGAGGAAACTGGGGGACCAAATGACCAAAAGCAAACTCGGAAATGCTCCAGAAAGTGTGAAAAACAAGTTGAAGGGGGAGATATCGGAATAAATTGCAAGAACTGCAAGCTTTTTGGATGTTGTGGAATGTGCTGCAACAGCGATTACAATCGGCCAGTTTATTCAGGTACTGTACAGATTTGTTTACTTTGCTTGGTTTTTGAAAGCTCAACTGCCGTTTAGCTTGCTCTTAAGCTGGCTGGTCCGTCTGTTGGTTGGTTGGTTTATTTGGTTGTTGGTTGGTTTGGTTGTTGGTTGGTTTGGTTGTTGGTTGGTTTGGTTGTTGGTTGGTTTGGTTGTTGGTTGGTTTGGTTGTTGGTTGGTTTGGTTGTTGGTTGGTTTGGTTGTTGGTTGGTTTGGTTGTTGGTTGGTTTGGTTGTTGGTTGGTTTGGTTGTTGGTTGGTTTGGTTGTTGGTTGGTTTGGTTGTTGGTTGGTTTGGTTGTTGGTTGGTTTGGTTGTTGGTTGGTTTGGTTGTTGGTTGGTTTGGTTGTTGGTTGGTTTGGTTGTTGGTTGGTTTGGTTGTTGGTTGGTTTGGTTGTTGGTTGGTTTGGTTGTTGGTTGGTTTGGTTGTTGGTTGGTTTGGTTGTTGGTTGGTTTGGTTGTTGGTTGGTTTGGTTGTTGGTTGGTTTGGTTGTTGGTTGGTTTGGTTGTTGGTTGGTTTGGTTGTTGGTTGATTTGGTTGTTGGTTGGTTTGGTTGTTGGTTGATTTGGTTGTTGGTTGATTTGGTTGTTAGTTCATTTGGTTGTTGGTAGGTTTGGTTGTTGGTTGTTCTGGTTGTTCGGTTCGGTTGTTTGGTTTGGTATATTTGGTTAGTCGTTGGTTAATTGGCTGATTCGTTAGGTGGGCATTTTATCTCTTTGTTATTTAGCTGCTATGTTGGTTTATTCCATTTTCTTATCGATTAATTCTTTGATATTTCTTCTCAGGTCCAGTGGAGCTGACCTTTCTTCTTGACCTGTCAGGTGAACTAAAGAACTGGAACAACTTCGAAACCATGAAAAAATTCATCAAAAACCTCACCAAAGATTTTGATATCTCTGACAAGAAAACAAAACTCGGCTTAATTTCTTTCTCTAGGGACAGCGTTCAAATTTACGACCTTCGTGCATACCACGACCACACAGAAATCGATAAACAAATCGACAAACTAAACTATGAGGGGACCCAAGCATACTCCGGTTCCTTAAACAAAGCACTTGACGCTTCGCAAACCAATTTTTTCTCAGATTCGCGCGACTTGAGTGTCCCGCGTGTGTTGCTTGTATTTGATAGCAACACGGAAAAGGATGATCAGACCGAAGTCAAAGCCTTCAAACTTCAGTCGAGCGATGTGCAGACATTTTGTATCGGTTTAGGGATGACCTATGATCATAAAGAATGCGACAAGGTGGTCGAGAAGCCGTCAGGGAAGCACAGCTTGGCGGCGTTGGTTACACAACTGGTTGAACTTCGAGAGAACATCATGCGGATGGTTGTAACAGGTAATACTTGGTGCAGTTACTTATATATCATAGTTATGAAGGAGGCGATTGGTTCAGAACGGTAGTTTTGAAGGCTATGGTGATTGCGTTGGTGGTGGTTACTGTGATGACCGTGACTATGGTGATGGTAATTGCAGCCGTTGGCACGCCCCCAGACCCTCCCTGGGCGTTTGGACCATTTAGTCAGTAGTGGCCATCACCTCGTGGTATTTTGCTAGAATGATAGGAATAAACTTTTTCCCTTCCAGAAAACAGTCCTCCTGCATACCATACTCCTAGAATATCAAAATTGGGTAATAAAATTATATATGTCTTAAATTCTAATGATGGGAAGAATATTTAATTTAAAAAGTTAACTATTGTGAACTGACTTGCTCAGTATTGCGAATTTAAGAAACTTTATTTTTGATTGACAGACCCAGGGAATGCATCATACGTCCATCTGTTACCACATTTACCAGCCATTCGAACCAGACATTTGCCCAAACTCAATCTTGTCTGCTTTATTTCACAGATATCTCTGACAAATACTGTCCATTTTGTGGCCGAGGTTAGTGTTAGCTTCAACATTTGGGTGAGGTGTGATACCTTCAGCAACCAGGGAGAACTTTAGTGATGGTATATAAGTTCCACTCAATATATTGAGTTAAAAACTGGCTAAAATCAGACATCAGTGAACGTTTGCGCTCGAAAAAAGTCCCTCCAATAACTGTCAAAAGCTATTACGCTTGTCATTGTGATGTTACTTGTTTTGCTGTTATGTTATTATTTGTCCTTATTGTTTTAGTTTTGGCGTTGAGACCTTTCGATGCTGTTCTATTTGCATTTTATTGTCTTTCTTTTCGATTTGCTGTTGTTGAAGTTATTGTTTGATTAAGTTGGTTTTGTGGTTGATATTAATGAAATGAATGATGAGCTTGGTCATGATTTGGTGATTGTGGCATTGGTTTAGTGGTGGTGATGTAGGTGTGAGTATTGGTGGTTTTCGTGTTTGTCTTGGTGGTGATGATGGTGTGTTCATATTCTTGGTGATGGTGATGGTGAATGGGATGGTGATATTGGAAATGGCGATGGTTTTAGATGGTGATAGTGATGTTGATGATGACGACGATTATTCTGATTATTGTATGGTGATCATGATGGTCATGGATGGTATGATTGTCTTCATGGTTATGTTGATTGTGTGGCTATGGTGATGGTGTGGCTATGGTGATGGTGATAGTGGTGGTGATGATGATGCCATGGCGATGGTGATGGTTATCGTAATGGTGATGGTTTTGGTTATGCTCATGGTGATGATTATGGTTTTGGTTATGCTCATGGTGATGATGGTAATGATGATGATTAAGGTGATGATAATGATGAAGGTGGTAAAATTTGTGGCCATCGTCATGGTCGTTGTCCCATTAGTTGTTGAGGTGTTCGTGACGTTGGTGTAAGTTTGGCATTGGTGGTAATGGTGGAAAACGTCGTTGGTGTCGTTCATGGTTTAAACTAACTCTTATAATTTTTTATGCACAGGGGTAAACGATGCCTGCAGGCCATGCAAAGCGGCTAGACGTTACTTGGGCAAAAACGTTGGTGTCCAAGAAATCAAACCTACTAAAATACTCAAGATTATGAAAATGTTTGACAAAGGCAGTGACCAAAACTTTCGTTTGAAATTTACTCCGAAACTCGAAAGTTCAGGCAAAGAGGAGGTTGAAGATGGTGATGAGGACGATAGTGACGACAAAGGAAGTCAAGAAAAGGAAAAAATGAGCCAAGACAGTGTTCAGATAGGGACACCCTTACCTGACGTGGACTTAGTAAAGGAACTTCTTCAAACGGGAACTGCTACGGATTCCTATCAAAGTGCGCACATGCCTTTAATGGCTATCAGCCAACCAGCATTACAGCAAAGTTCCGCCTTTCCGCTGCAACAGCCACCACAACAACGTATTCCAAGCGGTGTTTATCCTCAGTTGGGAATTACACAGGCCGATGTGAACCACTACCTTCCATTTCAATCGCAAAGTATGCTTGGAAACACGGACCCATCTCTAGGTTCACAAGCAAATATTTTCCCTAATGGAAATGCAAACCTTGGCGGAACAATTGATTCCTCGGTATCAGTTCAACCCGTCATTCTCAATCCATCCCTTTTAAGTCAAGCAATTCTGGGCACCGGAAAGTTCCAGCGCAGCCAAAAAGCGGAATCAAAAGACAGCGAAAGGAAGCATGTCAACCCGTTGGGTTCTGTAGCTGAATCTTCGGAGCTTCATTCAGACTCCTTGCCGGCGTTTCCTGCTCAAGGACCAGTCTCGACCTCCTTTAATGACATAACTTCATTTCAAGCTGGACCACTTAATCCCGGAGTTACACCATCAATGCCCATACTTCCAGTTCCTCTTCGTCAGCAAACAGAAGTGCAGGACAGTACACCACCTCAGTTCCAGTCCCTGTTGCCGCCTGCCATGCGGCTTCCTGTGCCCAGACCCTGGCGCACTACGCAGCATCACCGCAAACCCCAATTTGAGGATGAATATAAGTATGACCGATGGGACCAACAAGGTATATTCCTTCACTCCTTTATTCAATTTTGTCCCTCCTCGTGAGAATTCGTCATTACACTTTATTTTGAACCTATTGGAGAAGTGCCGTGTGGTAAATAACGAGCGGTCAATACACCGTGTAAATTTGTGCCATACCTAAAGCTTCTACCAAAATCAACGGAGCAAAAGCGGTTTTTAGAAGTTGTTATTAACTGTTCATGTCGCCATTCCGGCTTTCATGGTATAAAGCTGACGTTGTAACCAGACGGCCGGGATGTAGCTGTACCCCAACACTAATTTTTGGCTGGAAATCTTGAGCCACTCGGCAAGTTTTGTTGGCAAAAGACGGCTATTTAGTTGCCCAAACATCTAGTCCGGAAGGATCAGGTTAACGGTTCATACTATGTTATCTACGTGTTGCCTTTGTTTCAACCTTCGAAAATTTCTCAGATAGTGTTGTGACAATGTCTTGCCTAGTTCCACCTCGTTTTCTATGTCATACTCTTTTAATTTTTTCGTCATCTAATGCAACATATTCTCATTTCATTTCATCCTACACAAGGACCGCGGGCCGGGGGCAATTGCCCTCCCCACTTTTCTTGGACTTTGCTTTTGTTTCCATTTAACAAGTCGTAATCATACTGGTGAACAAACGTCTTTATTGAGCGAAGGATAATTTGACCTGTCTCTCCCTGCCGATTCTTCTTCTGGAGGTTCCCCCTACACACTTTGGAAAACACCCCGCATTCATTGCCAAAAGTGTTGTTTATTTGTAATGATGAGTTTTTTTAACTTTTTGCAGTTTACCTTTTTATTTCCTACCAAACATCATCTTACTCCGCACATACTATATTCTTCCCTTGCCTCACTGCAACATTAGTTTAAAATTTCCTAAGATACTATTACTGTTTCGGTAATATCTATGTTCTGTGACTCCAGGATCGTTCATCATGGGTTGTAAAGACCTTTCAGACGAATGCAGTTCGTATGCAACCGAGGGAAGTTGTGATGAATGGGCTCCACTTGCTCCATTTGGTGAAGTAAAAACGATGTGTAAAAAATCATGTGGTCTTTGCGATATGTAAGTGAATATTCCGATGGAATTTTTTTACCTAAGTGTGCAAGTGCACAAGTCAGAAAGTCTGTCGTGTATTCTATATCGTCCGGTACTGTGTGATTTGTGTCTTGTCATAACTTGCTGAACACATTGATTGCTTGAATTTTTTCGAATTACGCAGCGTTTAACCTTACTTTCATTTGCAGGAATTCAGCGAATGCTCACAAGAAGTCCCTGGCCAAACAGACGAAAGAGCGTCAAAAGAAACCAAAGTAGCATTAACCTCGTCTTAACGCATTGACCATGGCCTGTTATTACAGCTGGATTGTCCGAAGTATCAGAACGCGTTCCTTAACTTGCTGACAACCAGGATGGTATTTCAAACGAGACAACAAAAATTCGAAGAACCGCGGTCAGGCCTGAATATAACTAAAGAGTGAAACTACAAGGTTGAGGAATTGCCGAGAATGAAAACAGGAAATCCTATGACGTTTCGAGAGCACAGCTGGAAAATTTCAAAGTTTTTGAACATCACTCAAAACTTTGGAATTTTCTATTTTCAAATTCGGCGGTTCGTGTCCTAACCTTTTCGCTTTTTATAATTTACGTCGTTGCCTACCCTGGACTGCTTCATATTGACCTTCATGTAAACCTCCACGGCTGCTTGAAAATTCAGTTTGCCGGTTTCTTTAAAGTGTTTTTAGGGTTCAATCAAATGTTAATTGGTTTGTAAGTTGTTTGACGTCAAACAATTTTTTTGAATTCTGCTGAAAATATATAAAAGCTGTTAACGATAATCAACAACTGAAAAGAATTCACATGGGCGAATTTTACGCAAAAAGTAGAAAACGATTTGTTGTTGTATGTATGCAAAAGGTCTTTTACCATTTATTTTATGGACTTCACGAGAATACACGTCGCTACAAATGAAGTTGGGTTAACCTGCGTATTACTTCATTACTTACTTTGAAGTTAAGTTGGGACGATTTTAAATTTGAATGCTGATTCTCATGCAAATGGAATGCTTAGCGTGCTGCTGTCGTTAATGTATTATAACGAAAATGTTTCCTCGAGAATTCATTCAGTGCAACGGCTTACTTTTGCAGTCAAACAAGAGCTCAATTCGAAGTAAACTTGCATTCCAATTTGAACACGCTCAGACATGCTGGAACTTACACCAGTCGATGCAAGTTGGTGGACACTTCCTGAGCCTCAGGCCATCGTTTCCTTTCAATGGGATAACTAACAAACTCAGCAAGTGACCTCTCCTAGTAGTATCAACAATTTATGTGGCAGTAGCTTGCCCGATTTATACGTTCTTTTTCAAGCTTTTGATCACGCATATTTAATGCAGATCCCGTGTGATAACATCGTAACGACTAGGTGTGATTTCTTTACCCCCCTGGTTCACAGCTAAAATATTTATCATTTAGTCCGACCAAACTTTCAACCTACGCTCAATAACTACCTATTGTGATCAAAGCCATACATTACGTCTGGCTATTAAGCGATATTACACACTACCTATGTTTTTAAACAATATCTTATGCATTGTAATGCGGCGTATGCATTTTTTTGAGGTTTGCTTAGACCATTGAACTATCAGAAAAATGTTTCATTCTCTGGCGAAGAACTTTCGCTCAAAACATTAGGATATTAAATCTTTGGTTTCGGAAGTTTCTTACCTTTTCGGTTTGCACACACCGAAACGGTAACTCGCAGTTAAATTTTGCATGGTTCGAAATTTTACATCCTGCCAACTGTGGTATGTCTGCGTTTACGTAGTTCGTCCATTTAATATCTATTTCTTTCGTTTGCTAATATCTATAATATGGTGACGAAATTAAAGGTAAATTAGAATAGACAAGGAAGCCCACGCACTTAATATTTTGCCATTTAATTCTTGACTATTCGCTACCGAGCGAATATTACCGACTATTCTTCTTGCGGCTAAAATGAAATAGCAGTCGCGGTTAACGCATTTCGAAATAAATCCAACTGTTTAGGATATATGATCAAAGTGTGATGTGTTTAAATTCGACATACCAGCACATAATGTCAATCTTTTATCAACACTTCATTAAACCATCGCATTTGTTCTCACCGTCGTGATAGGGAAATATGCATAGCCATCAATATCAAAAATGTTTTCCCGGCGGTTTTCAGGTTTCTTGTCTATTAAACTCATGGTCACTAATGAATCTGAAACGACCCCGTCTATCTTATGAACTGTCAAGTTTATCCACGCCCATCGAACTGAAATAAGTACGTCAATGTTTTGGTTTTTTTTGTATAAGAAGCCAATTTGTTTAAAGTTGAATTAGTTTGCCTTTGAAGTATTTGACTCACAACATACCTTCGTGGGACCCACGTTCAAGAGCTTTCCTGGTGGATAAACCGATATCAAGTGAGTAGACGTACCTTGTGAAAAATTCTTTGAAATGTTAACATGTATATACCTTCTGTGACCGATTGCCATGTTTAACCAATTCCTAGTTCTCCACTGCTTCTCTTCATCGACGATTAGCTGAGACGGAAACAGTGACTACATCTCTTCAAAACTCAGAGAAGCATGTCCTGCTTTGTCATACTGTCCAACAACAGTTACCCCTTAATGGAAAAAGGAACATTCTGTTATTGAACATTATGAATCTTCATAATTATTTTGGGCTATGTTTTTATTGGTGACTGTTGACGCCTGGCAAGGAATGATGACTTCTGTCATTCATTGCCTACTATTCTCTTTTCCCCTGTTTGTTATCATAGGAGTAATTCGTTTGCTGTATACACAATTTGTAGGTTTTATCAGAAAATCACAGGTAAGCTCAGCTAAATGTCTGAAAAGACTGCAGTGAAAACTCTGGCTTCTCAACGGATAAATGTGCATTCGATATCTGGTTCAACGATGTAGCCTCAGCCAAGAACTATGAGCTACCAGCTGAAGTTATGGGCCAAAGATGATTTAGGAGCTAGAAATTCCCTAGGATGTTGGACACTCATTTAGTGTAGAGGAATGGCATGCTATATGCATTCAGAGCTATTAATTAACTTCATTGTGCATTACGAGTACGTAATGAAAGATTGTAAAGGTCTTACAAATTTGGTCTGGTCATTTCTGTTGCATATTTTTTGGGAAAAAGAACTGAGTCTGAAAAGTACTAAAAAGTTGTTTGAATTATCTGTGTCCGGTGTTTTAACAGCTATAAATCATCCATCAGAAAAACACAGATTTAGTCAAGTGTAAAAATTAATTTGTTCTAATGTGCTTTATTGAGCAACAGTCGTTTTCTATTCAATGCGCGAGAGTCGTTTTGCACTGATGGGTTAGCTTTAGCCGAAAATAGCTTTGTCATATCGTTTTAATTACTTGCGAAGTTTTCCATCCATTGATCTACACACTTAAACCGTCGCTTAGCAACTGAACAGGATCACAAAGCCGTGGGCAAACTGTCGAATTTGGCCGGGTAAAAGAATTCAACTTCGTCAGATACAACATTGTTTCATGTTTGTCATGTCTTGTTAAAGCACGCCTGTACATTAACTTAACCTTGATCAAATGTTCGATGAAAGTTGTTAGTGTTCTTCCTCCCTGTCCAGCAATGCTGTCCAACAATTGTACCAAAGTGTTCCAACATATTTTGACAACCATGATTTATAATGCATTCTGCAATGTCTTAAATATTGGTAGTGGCTCATTTTCCTTATGGATTCAACATATTTATTCAAACATTAATGAGACATCGAAATTCAATCGCACGAAACATCTTTGTAAATGAGGTGAAGCATTTGCGTGAAATCAGGTTAAATTCTCGCCCCCTTCATTTTCCCGTAAATGCTTATTTATTTCACAAGCCAAAAGGGTCAGGAAATTGCCGAAACTTAAGAGAGGAATATGCTGATTTAACTGACGTTTGGAGTGAACGGCCTTCGTCGGAGTGAACCTTAAAAATCCAAAGGCCTTCGCTCGAAACGTCAGTATATTCCTCTCTTAAGTTTCGGCAGTTCGCTCATCTTTTTTGCTTTTTCAAACATGTTCACCACTGCCACTTTTATTCTTCGTATTTATTTCACAAAATGTATCATTGTAATGGAGTCAAAGCATTCCCTTTAAGTCATTTGTCATCTTTGCACTCATATCTTGGTTCTGCTTTTTGCGAGGTTTTATTTTCTTTTGTACCAAATATTGGAAAGAACGTTCCCGCTTCTATTTCAAGAACTTGAAGTAATATTTCACGTACGAGTTGGTGTTCTTTCTCCGATTTCTAGATACCGAAAAACGAGTTCAAAAACGAGGCGAAGCCGAGTTTTTTTAACGAGTTTCGATGTATCTAGAAATCGGAGGAAGATCACTAAACGAGTGTTTGAAATTACTTCTCAAACGAACCAGTATTTTAGACGAAAATCCAGCCGAAAGTTGGGAAAATTCAGCTGTAATCTTCCTCCGATTTCTAAATACTGATTAATTATGTATTTCTTTTGTTTTTTCTTCGTGAATTATTAATGAGTTTGAGAAGCTGGCTTAAACGTCCTTTCTTTGGTGTGTTTGATATGACGGAAATAGAATGAAGACCTGGATGGAACACCAGCGCTATAAAAGTCATTACCGTAACCTTTTATGTTTAATACTTGCCCACCGTAGGTATCCCCTTGGCAACTAAAATAGACTGACGCTGGCCAGTGTAAGATATCGGAGTATACCCCCGGTATGGAAAGGGTTAAAGAAATAGTCTTTAAAACCTTTCCCAATCGCGCTGCCGTTGATGAGCAAAATCGTCTTGCTAGGGTGAAACAGTAGAGTCTGCCTTGCGCAGGGAATGGTCGGAAGAAGGAATCCGTTGACTATGAACAGATTTATCTATAATACGAATGCTGTAAGCTGTTGGTTAAATTGAGACACGTCTTGCTTTAGTTGTTGGTTTCATGTAATGTTTCATTTATACTTTCACGTCTTTTTTATTGTAGTCTTCCAAAATGATGTCATATATTTCGTTCTTTGTGGTTTTGACTTTGAAGTCCGCTCTTATCTCAAACGGTAAGGATTACTCCATATTCCCTCCGTAGTTTTCTCAGCGAAATTTTTTGTGCCTATAAAAACACGACAAGAAGTCGTAGGTAATTTGGATTACCTTAGAACAAATCACGAACTTTTCACGGAGGGAAATCTTAAATGTAGACTTAATTGAAAGGGCTTATAGTGGTGCGTATGTCTGATTGGCTTTAGTTTATTGAAGAGCCGTTGGAAACTTATGATAGTGTAACTAAGTTCAGACTATGGAAGTGAAGACTTAGGGTAATATAAAATAGGAAAGAGTATCTTGCGTTTAGGCACATACCGTAGTTACTCGATTAAGCGCCGAGGCGCTCTTTAAATTTTTAGTGTTTGGGATGCGGTGTTCATTTGAGGGACGCGCTCTTCAAAAATCATAACATTTGTAGAAAATAACAAGCAAATGTCAGCAACTGACAAACATTGTAATACAGGAGAATAAATTTCCGAGGCTGGTTTAGATTGAGTTGTACCGCACTTGTTGTTTAGTTTTGCTCCTCGAACAATTCCAGTCTGATGATGCTTCGAATAAGCACCGCATTGTTGTGAATGAATGCGGCGCTTATTCGAGGGCGGCGCTCTGATATTTTTGTTGTGATATGCGGCGCTTAATCCGGGGCGGCACTAAATTGGGGAGGCGCTTAATCGAGTAAATACGGTAACTCATCAAGTACAAAACAATGGTAACTCCAAATGTTGTTAACATGTTTACCGAGTCTACGTTACGACTTACTTACAGTTATCATCCTGATGATGATTTTTATCGATTTTATTGAATTATTTAATTGATTTTATTGATGATGATTTTACTATTGATTTTTATTGATTCTACGTTTCGAGTTAAACGAAACGTACAATCAATAAAAGTGTTAACAACATTTGGACTTATCTATTTTTTTTTTTTTTTTTGTATTTTGTTAAAATGCTGAGTGGTTCCGACAACTTCATCAAGTACCATGTCTGCTTCCAAATTCGCGAACAGAGTGCAGTTCATATTTTTTAATGAATGAATGAAACTACACTGTTCACAAAGTAAAGCAAATCTTGTATTCTAAATCTATCTCATCGAATGGAATTATCCCAGGGATAGAATAATCTTTGTTCACCCTACTCCAGATTCCAAGAAACACTGACAACTATATATGAACGTCCACTTTCATCAATATTTAACCTTCGTTTACATCCTCATATTCCTTGCCCTCATTAGCTCTTTCCAGGCGGGATAAGACTTCTGGCTAAAACCTGACGATTTTCCTCTGGCTTACTCCTGATGATTTTACTCGTTAAGGAGAGAGTTCCCACAGCGAAAGAGTTAATCCATTCTCTCTTCTATCTCAAGTATACCCATCGGAACCACATGAATTAGTTATTTCGTTCCCTAACCTGCTTAGCTCCATGTACAGCCCCTCATTTTAGTCATGGACTCTAGTAATCTGACGGGATGGTTAACCTCTTCTGGCGACAGAAAATTCGAATAGGATTTGAAGTAACGCCATCGAAGTATTTAACACAACAGACGTTTTTGCATTTCGGATGTCAGTGATTAATTTAGATAATGAGACGTTACTAGAAGCGACAGAGTACGGGGGGATTACAAGTAGTTAGCCGAGCTGAAATATTAGCCTGTGCTCACGAAAAAATCGCTTAAAAGAATTACCTTGTGACTACTTGACGTAGATTTTAGTCCCGATCTGAGCTAGCCGAGCCAGGGCTTGCAGCTCAGATGACCGTACTGAAGAATGTTACGTGGTTACATAAAAAAAAATATCCCGGTGAACTATTCAAATTGGAACTAGCCAAATATCAAAACTAACGGAGAGTATAACAAAATTTCCTTCTGGATTCACTGGTGATTTCACGTTCTGTACGGACTGAAATTTCTCATGTAATCGAGACGTTTTTCAACACCACTTACGCCCAATGACCGAACCAGACGAGCCAAGAATCAATACTTCAAGGAAAAGTTTACATTTAGAAATGAAAACGGGTTATTTCCCACAGCTGTTATCAAATAGTGGGCAATTTGACGGACCACTAACCAATTTTAACTTTAATTCCTTAAGCAAACACATATGAAGACGATCTGGCCCTTATCGACAGTCTGATTGGTACGTCAAAACTAGACTTGTAAAGATCTTATTGTAAAGATATTATTTATAAAAGTCTTATTGCACGTTAAGCCTGGTTCCAGGTCTAATACGAATGAAAAACGGGCGTTCACCCCCCCAAAAATATACAGTATAAATTCTCACGACTTGAGCCAAAGAAATTTTCCATCCTTTCAGTTTTTTTCGTACAAAAATTTCCTTAGCAACGGTGTTAATTGACTGTCGTAGCCGCCATAGTAGAAAAAGGAAACTGAGAAACGTTTCGTTAGTTTGTAGCTAAAATAATCAGAGTGATATTGCTTTAACTTAAATACTAGACTATTGCAAAAAACATAGTGTGATGAAGTACTAAAATTATCTAACTCTGATGATGTTGGTGTTGAAAAGTTAGTCAATTAAAAATACGTTTATCGAGTTGTTACCATGGTTATGGCTTTTTAAGGTTTATTTGCTGCGTAGTTATTTTCCTTATACGACTTCGCTTTTAGCCTCTTGTGTCAATCGCTACAATTTTGGGGGAAAAAAGCTTCCTGGTCTTCTCAAAAAAAGTGGATATAAGCTAAAATTTAGCAAACAAATTCTATAAACATGTTCAGTTTCGTAGATTTCGGTGTAACTGAAATGGTGGGAATGTGCTTTCACTGAAGAAAATATAAAAGAAATTCGGAACATCTTTTGCAATATATTTTAGCTATTAGCTTCAAAAGGTTAAGGTTACTGCATATTGAAGATTATTCGACCTATTCATCTATTCGTCTACTCACGTATCCACACATCCGTCTATCTATCAATCAAACCACCTGTATATATATATATATATATATATATATATATATATATTAGCTGGTCGATCATCAAACAAGTCGCAGCATATAAGACGGGATCTAAGCGATGCAATTTGTGCCTTGAAGAAAAGCTCCTAATGACGAAAGGAAAACATTATAACTTATTAAACAGGTGAACCGAACTTTTCTCAAGGTTCCGCCATGTAACGAAACACCTCATCAATTAACGTCACAACCTATGTAAATAGGAATAGTCGAACCGAATCTGTCAGTTGCCTGATGATCGCGTACCGCGTGAAACTCTGAGTAGCGACAGCATTTTACTGTAAAATAAATAATATATATATATATATATATATATATATATATATATATGGGTGGATGGAATAGAATTATATGGAATGGAATGTAATGGATGAAATATAATTATAACCATATATAATTATATGGGTGGGTGGAATATGATGTATATAATTGTATGTAGTCTTTTTTAAAACTTAACAGCAATTTCACAATGTTGTACACTTAATTCAAAAGCCAAGTTTACTAATTTGAACTGACACCGTTTACCGCTCGTTTGATTTACATTACCAGTAATCATATGATCTAACATTTGTCTTTCTCTTGCGTGCCTTCAGGAAAAATAGGCCAACAAGATGAGTCATGTCCAGAGCTCTACGAGCGTGTAGGATGCTTCAAAGACAAACGTCTTCCACGTGCAATGGGTCGATTAATTTTTACAGACAGGGATGTTACATCCCCTGTATATTCTGGCAAAAAAATTGACTGGGGAAATTTTGAGGTCTACTTGAAAAGGTACTGTTACTAAGGGAGGGATGAACAGGAAGTGTTGATTCCAAGCCCTTGACCGAGCCTAGTCAGGAAGGTTGGAAGCATGCTCCTACGAGGAACTTTGAAAATCTAAGATCTCCAAAATACATGTTCTTGCATTTTGGCACCAAAATCTTCACCTTACCGTTTTTTGAAAACTAAACTTTCCTTGAAGCTATATCATGATTGCCCCTTTGCAGTTACTGTTCATCTTAGGTTTACGGTTGTGTACTATCGTCTTCAGATAGGAATGGAGGCACTTGCTTCTTTTTAAGGACGTTTTAGTGAATTTAAGTTATTTTTACTGTTTTCCAATTCCCAATTCAAGAATTACTAGGAGATGGCTGCAGCTCTTCCAGTCCCCACTTGCTACGGCCGTGGATGGAAGAGAAGGGGAAATGAGGTGGCGAGAAGTGGAAACAGGGGGTAGATTAGGTTTGACGCTATAGGGAGCCTTAGACTGGATACCAATTTTTCTTTAAAGTTGGAAATGAGTGAGGACAGAAAATAGAGAAGAGACAATAATCTCGTTTGTGCGAGACGTAAATGTTCCGTTATATTCAGAAGAATAGTCGGGGAATCTCCTGGCTTTATGGAGAAATTGCTTACTAGAAATGTGGATTTAGGCAACAGATTTAACAGACATTCACACATAAATTTAGTGTGCCCAAAATATCATAGAGAAGGTGAAGGTGAAGAACTTTTGGGGTGACAGGGACTAGACTGTGGAATAGTATCCCGGTCGAGGTTAAAAAGAAAAACTCTATAGGTTCTTTTAAATATGGTCTTCGAAAACATTTTTGAGATAATACCAATTAGAATTTTAACTTTTATTAATTATATTTTTACTGCTGCTATTTTAGCATGATTATAAGTAATAAGGTAATCTTTTTTTCATTATGTTTATTATTGAGATTTATAATTTTTATTTATATTACTGGATTAGAGGACCACAAGTTTATCAGTACACTACTGTTACGTGTTATCCTCTGTAAATAAAGTTGTCAAATCAAATCAAATCAAATCAAATCAAATCAAATGGGACATGCAGGCCAATGTTTTAACGAGAGGGTGGTGTGCAGAGGGAAGTAGGATACCCCCTTACACTCGAAAGCGTATGGCGATTTATCGGGCCAACTTATTTCGAGGCCTATTTGGAAGAGAGAACTAGAAGGAAAACAACAATTATAACACCCACGAGCCAAATAATATTAAAATAATTTTGATATTTATAGCATTATTATAAAGAAGTCTTTCATCTTTCGTGTTCCACAGTTTGGCGTGTCGTTGTGCCCGGAAAGCCAAGAAAAATGGCTTCAAATATTTTGGTCTGCAATATTATGGCGAGTGCTTTAGTGGTGCAGAGGCTGGGACAACTTTTGATAAATATGGAGAGACCGAAGCATGCGTTAATAGCTTTTATGGAGAATGTGAAAATCCCAAGGAGGGAGAATGTGTTGGAAAGAGCTTGGCCAACTTTGTTTATAAACTGAAAGAAGGTATGCACTTATCAATGAACAAAGTCACGTTTACCACCCAGTGTTTATTATACCATTATGATATTTATTCTGACGTGAAATTATAGAGGAACTATTTAAATCTATTCATAGCAAGGTTTAGTACCATTAATTCAGGATTTAATTCCAGGATCGAGAAGTTCTTAGGGGAACTGAGAATGTGATAAACAAATGGTTTTCTCAGATCTATATAAAAGATCCGTTTGTACATGCAAAAACATGACCACATGCATATGTACATCCGACTGTCTGTGCAAACATATGTACGTACCTACATATACATACATGCAAACGAGAGACCGACCGACAGGCATCCATCCACCCATCCATTCATCCATCCATACATCCATCCATACTCACACATATACATACATATATACATACATGCATGCATTTACTCACTTTTTCATGCGCTCAAGTATGCATGCATGATCGACTTGCTGATTCTGTTTTATTTCAGAGGGAAGCGGTGGTGGTTCGTTGGAAGTTGAAGAATATTTTGGTAGCTAATCATGTTCAAATTATTGAAAATGAAGAGAACATTTACATCCAATTTTCTTCAGTAATTCCTTGACTACTTCTTTAGTTTATGCCTCAATAAACCTCCAATATGTGCTAAATCAATTAAAGTTAATTTTACCGTCTTCTCACATTTATCCATTTGGGGCTCTAGGAAAAACGCCCCCCTGGAAAAAAGCCCCCCGGACTTAACCCTAACCCTAACCCTAACCCTAATCCTAACCCTAACCCGGGTATTTTTCCGGGAGCTTTTTTCCAGGGGGCATTTTTCCGGATACCCCATTTAGAAACCCCAATTAAAGGCACCTAATATTCTCGTTAAAACGCTGGAGTATGATGTTCGGTATGGGAGATCGAAACTGTTAGAGTATATATCGCCTACACGATTAAAATGTCTAAGACAGCGCTTAGGCACAGCCTGGCTAATCATGCACGAGCTACTTGTTATGGCTTGAAGATACCGATGAGTCATCAGTATGTTTCATCGTTATTTCAGCAATATCGTTCATCGTAGATGAAGTGACGTCTTTGCTGGCACGTGTTGGAGCAAGAAAGACGTCATTGATCCAACAATCACGTTCACTCCTCTTGCCACATGGTTGTTCAACCTAATAGCTTCATCGTGCGCGTGACAATATCGATGTGGCAACCTTTAGTCTGACTCACACTTGTGAAATAAGGACAAACATAAGCCCAAGCACGAGAACATGAAAAAGGAACTATTTCTTTTTGTTGTCCTTGTGCTTATTTCAATAGTGTGAACAGACCTGAAATAAGCACAAGCACAAGAGTTTGACCAATATTGCAACTGTTGTCACCAGATCTCCTCCAAGTCTCAGACATTTATGCGCGTGCGTACACCATTTTATCTTGTGCTTATTTCACGTGTGTTAACGGTACTGTGCTTGTGCTTAATCTTAAGCCTAGTTTTCATACAAACACAATGATCGTGCGATGGTCGCACGATACAAGGTATTTTAGTCTTGCGATTATTGTACGATTATGAGAACTTATCAAATTCATTAATAATTCATGAAGAAAATTCAAAAGACATGGATATTTGATCAACATTTGTAAATGCGGATAAAGCATTGATTAATAAAACAATGTTTTATCAAAGTTAACAGACAGAGGTAGCTCAAAATGAGCTATTTCTGCATAAAAATTATGTGTTTTTACCTTTTCTATGAGTTCCAAACAAAGTATTCATCATATTGTCTCAGAATTTGATAAGTAAGTTAAAATATTCACGATCGATCTTTATGGCGATATACAATGGCGAGCCTTCGGCTCGCCATTGTATATCGCCATAAAGATCTCCCGCTCATATTTTAACTATTACATAACAGTCACTGTTATCGTTGGAGATCGTGGAACATGAGTCGTGGAAGTAGGTTTGGAGTCTCCTTTCAAGACTAATTCTCATATAATCATAACGATAGTGCGACTATCGTACGATTATGAGAACATAACAGTCACTGTTATAGTGGAGATTGTGGCAGTCGTGGAACGTGAGTCGTGGAAGTAGGTTTGGAGTCTACTTTCAAGACTTGTTCTCATATAATCATAACGATCGCGCTAGTATGGCACGATCTTTACGATTGTATGAGAACCAGGCTTTACGCTTGTGCTTATTTCATAAGTGTGAATCAGCGTTTTGTTGTGACCACAACCACGATAGAAACATCAT
Organism: Heliopora coerulea; assembly: GCA_030142905.1. Taxonomy (NCBI): domain Eukaryota; kingdom Metazoa; phylum Cnidaria; class Anthozoa; order Scleralcyonacea; family Helioporidae; genus Heliopora; species Heliopora coerulea. The sequence goes on along the minus strand of JASJOG010000019.1, from coordinate 925,251 downwards.
TGTTAGTGGGCAGCTGAAGAACACTGGTGGCGGCTATCAAAACTTCGCCCCACCTCGGTCAACAACCGTTCAGAGATATGTTGGTTGGTCCAGCCTGGAATGTCTGCCAAGAAGGTTTTTTTTAATGTGCGATTCTACACAAAATGTGCAGTTTTAAATTGATTCCTGGGGCCGGTTGTTCAGGATTATGTTAACCTGCTACTTTCTCAAGAGGAATATCAAAGCCCAAAGTAAAGAATAAAACACAGACCGAAAATTGTCATCTTGTGACTTGATATTCAAGTTGGAACAAGAAACAGACAACTTGAATATCAAGTCACAAGATGACAATTTTCGGTTGTGTTTTATATCAAAGCCCAGCAAAATATCTTTACGAAAGCCATCGAGTCGGACACAGAAGTAAAATCACAATATTTAATAAAGTTCTAACGTTTCGTTGTATCATCACAAAATCATCAGAGAATAATTTACATAACTGCCTAAAGCCTAAGTATATAGTTAATGCATGAATATTATTACACCCTGTAACTATATACTTAGGCTTTAGGCAGTTATGTAAATTATTCTCTGATGATGTTGTGATGATACAACGAAACGTTAGGACTTTATTAAATATTATGATTTTACTTCTGTGTCCGACTCGATGGCTTTCGTAAAGATATTTTGCTGGGCTTTGATATTCCTCTTGAGATTACGTTTTCCGCCTGGTCAATCCATAACCTGTTGCTTTGGTTTCGTCTATTTTGATTGTAAAATCTAGTTCCGATTTCATAGTTTTAAAACGTTTTGTATACACCCGACAAGAAAATTCCAACTTTTCTTATCAGCATGATTGGAAAGTTGTCCTCAAAATTTTCGCTTATCCTGGACTAAGCTTATCGCCTTTTGAACAACCAGATTCTGGAGTTCCAACAAAACTAATGCATTTCTAAATTACGAAGTTTTCAGCTAGGTCGCGCAAAAGATCACGCAGATCTAAAAATTACAGATCTAATTCAGATCTAAAAATTTTAAAAGTTGAAAGTTACTTTCAGTGGGATCCTTATGACTTCAATGATCTTAAAATAACCTGTATAGAATTATGAACCGGATACTTGGTGGTTATTTAGCTAAATTCTGGAGCTATAATTTTTAAAACATGGATAGACTTAGAGTAATAAGTCAGATATGTTGGTGGGCACGTGATCAGAATAGATTTCTTGTTCCACGGGAAAAACGTCGCTTAAAAGCGAAACTTGTGACCAAGCTTTGAGATATCATTCTGATACTCCAAAATTTCTTTCACAAAATGTAAACTTCCGTGTGTAAGCAACCAAAATTAAGTACCAAATATTTATTCAATTCCTACAACCACGTTTAGAACTTTGTTGGAAATGAACTTGAACATCTGGTTTCCAAAACTATTGAAGATTTAATAGAGACGACAAGAACTAAATGGCGTTCATCTTCAAACAAACTGCACTCTCAGACTTGTTGCTCATGAAGAGATATTTTCCTACAGTTGATTCTGTAGACCTTTATTCGTCATACAACTATAAAAGGATATAACCTCTTAGCCCCATCTTGTCGACCGCCATTGGTTACTTTGTCAATATTTCAATTCTTACGCAGTTGTCCCTATTTAGTTAAATAGATGACAGGCATGATCCCGTAATAGGAAGTTAAACGTCATCATTGAATATAGCTTGAAATCATCACTTGGCTTTTTCAAACTGACGTTACGCCTATTGGAGGCAAGTCAAGACGACACAGACAGTGAATCGTTAGATCGACCAGACCTAATAAGGAGTTTGTGATAAAAGGATGCCGAACTACATGAAATTACTTTCTGAAAAAGCAGCAAAGGTGTTGTCAAGAGGTGCAAAGTTTCTCTGCGGCAAGCTGAAAAAGCTCAAAGCAAACGTCCAACAGTTATTGAGAAAACCTCCAGAAGTACAAGAAAAATATGAAATTTACGACGAAAAACGGAGAAGGCTTGCCATCTGTGAAGAGATAGAGAAAGGAGTTACCTCAAAGAATGAAAACGACTTCGAAGCTCCAATGTCCATCTTTCGTTGGGATATGAGGATAGACGATCAGCTTGTGTGGCTTAATTTAATGTCACCACCTAAACCCAAAGCCCACGTATTTCAAACAGTAGTGCCAGAATGGGTGACTACACCTCAACACTTTGAATCATTTTATTAAGCAGTCGTTGCTGGCCACCGAGATTATTAGCATTAAAGATACCTTTGCTTTATTATTCAGTTTAAATATCCATTGAGTGGTTGTCTTCATCGCTCGACTATACAACAGGCTAGTGTTAATGATAGACTTTCGTTGTAAAAATATATTTAGGACGTTTGACCTTATGGCGAAAAGTCCTATTGAACTGCTATTCCTTCTGTACTTTTTCATGATATGCTGTAGTTGATTTGTGATAATATTATAAAAGTAGTTGGTAGTGGCCGTTGATATGCTTATTATGACTGTCGCCTGATCCATCTGTTATATCTATGCCACTTAAAACTTGCCAATTGCTCCCAGACAATGTAATAAATATAGATCTTTTCTACTCCCTCGTTATATCAAATGGAGAAAATTTTAATTCGAAATCTTCGAGCATTGTTTCTTTGCTACGTTGACTAGTAACCATCTTCCATTTCAAAGTTTTTTTGAGTTTCTTTCTACTTGAACGCTTTGCCTGCTCTTTAATAGGTCCTCCGCTAACGTTATTTTACACATTGGCTAATGCCAGATTATTTTACTCTGGATAATACCAGATGATTTTACTCACCAAGGAGTTGAAAGAGATTAGCCCGTTTGAATTAACTGTACTCCCTCTGCGATAGTATTTTTTTTATTATGTTACTCTGGTTGAAAATAGTTTTCTAGCAGAATTTTTTCGCTCGAAGAGAGTTTTTCTTTTCAGCTATTTTCAAATCTTTTCAATTTATAGGCAAGAAAGCCAGTCCGCGCGATGAAATGCGACTAGTTGAAAATGGACCAAACGTCGGGATATTTTAATTGCCATAGGAGATAAGTGGATGGGAAAAGGATAATGCTTTAGCATCTTAAAATTAACATACCGTGTATGTTTATATGGACACGTGTCCGTAAGATGGCATGGATGTAAATACACATATGTGTATGAAGGCGTGTTTGCACGTATGTGTACGTGCGTATATGTATGTGTGCGTATGTACGCGTGCCTGTCTTGCACACACATACACGATACATACGCCACATACTGTATGTTTACATATACACACATAAACATACGTATAAACACGCTTTCGTGTGAGTATATGCGTGTACTCATCGCCATGTCACAGGATTAGACATCTGCGAAAGCCGTGCAATATAGAAAGGTTCAAAGGTGATGAACTGTCTTATCAAATGAACGAAACTTATTTCGGGCAAGAGTCGAAACTTCTATACCTCTTTTTCTCTTAATCACTTTACTCCATTAAAATTTACTGCGTTTCGTAAGGGACTGTTAGTGGAACTCAAACTCTTGTCTTGTTTATCAAGAGGTCACAAGGTGTGCCACTCAAACGTCTTGCAATTTAAAATTGCACCTGTTCGGTCATTGTGAAAAGTTTTGACAGCACGCAAGTGATGTTTTTAAATTCCCTTCAACAGCTTCTATTTTTGCTTACTGCTGCAAATTTTCACGTTCATCCTTTTTGGTTATTTATATCTTTAAACAATTATTAATTTGATATACTAAGGATATTCCTCACTTTAGAATGACTATCATAAGCGAAAGATATTTGTCGAACTGAGAGACTGTCTATTGTTACCATTGTTACAAAAGCGGTGAAAATTTGGTATACTTTTAAAAATACCACAATTAAAATGCATTGTCTTCCATTCTCTTGGATGCGTTGTCGTGGAGGCTACTGTGGAATTATGTACAGCTCTCAACAACACTGCAGAAAAGTACTGGGAGAGAATTGTCAAGACGGATTTCTTCCAACAAAGTTTTGTTTTATGGAAAACTTGAAAACGTGTTACTTCGCTTTTTCTGTTTGCTTTGTTTTCTAAGTCGTTAAGAAACTAACCGAAGTTAGTTGAAGTTAGTAAAAGCCCTAAAATTTAATACTTGTATCAGCGCAGACGGTTGCTTTCGTGACAACACAACAACTCGACAAATTTACTATCAACGTATCTATTTAGCCATACTTAATAACGAATCCCGTTTTGAAAATAGCCTCAGGAACCATCTTTGAATTCGTTTTTTAAACTGACCTACACGACAGGGAAAGAGTAATAGTAAGATTAATAAGGCATTGACATCAATCACCTGGTCATACTCAAAGTATAATGAGCTTGCCATGATAGCGTAACGAAGCTAATAATGCTATCTCTTAAATTAGACTGATAAAGATCACCATAAGTGTTTTATACCATTGATAAGAAAAGAACCGGCGAGCTCTATGGCTTCATGTTAGAGGTCCAACAATCTACGAACACTGCTGATATCACCGGATCAACATAGAGAAAGACGTGGCATATACTGTGAGCCTCACTCGTTCGGGAGTCCCGCGTTTCAAGAAAAAAAAGAGTCCTGTTCTCAATTTGCTTTATGTTTAGACTAAATGTGCAGTTTGAAATACATATTTATGGTTGCCCGTGGGAAAATGGCCTTGCGCTTGCTTAATCCGGCACTTATTTCACAGGATTATTAGGGAGGGTAACACGTCATCCATTTTACCGGCAAACGAAGACTATCTTGTCAATAACTTAAGCTTGACATGTTACAGGGACACCAAGCCAGGACATGTTGCACAGAGGATTCCCTTTATGTATAATCCTTGTTTTTGTGGAAACATTCTGTTGCGGGAACAAAAATCCGGCTCAGAAATATAATGTTGAACGTCCACCGCTTACTAGCTTGTTATAGCTATTTTATAATCTGAGCATCTTTCGGAAAAATCCAAGGATTGGGAAACATTACTAAGCAGCCCCATGCATCCTGTCAACTCCCACCTTTTTGCATATAATAACCACGATTTATTGTACCATGATGTGTTAGACTAAAGCCTGGTTTTCATATGATCGCTTCGATCGGTGCGATTGTTGTGATCGCCCAAAAAAGTTAACTCAGCGATCGCAGCGATCACAACAATCGCAGTGATTGCGATCGGCGAGATAAAAAATTTTCTATTTCCTTGATCGCTAGGATCGTTGTGATCGCTAGGATCGCTGAGTTAACTTTTTTGAGCGAACACAACGATCACAGCAATCGTAACGATCGTAGCGATCATATGGAAACCAAGCTTAAGTTTCATGTCTTAAAAATGATATTGGCATTTGCTCTCAACTTTATGTCAAAGGACATTTTGGGACCGCCATTTTGGAGCTGACTTTCTGTGACCCACGCGACAAATGCTGGGGTTCGGCACAGCGGAACACCTGTCCTCATAAACGTCCCTTGTCAGGGCACGTGACAACATCCCAAGGTTCCGCCCGAACTTTAGAAAAAGGTCTTAAAATTTCAGTTTTTCGCCTCTGAACTCCGTAGTGTTTAACCGTGGAGATCTTGCGTCTTTAACACTCTAAAAATTTCCCTTGTCCTGCTTCTATTTCCCACCTAATTAAAATCTCTTCCGTGAGGTAACTTGGACATTTCTTGTAGGGAAAGGCTTGATGGGGCCTCACTAAGTTTTGGGGTTCAACATCTAATGCAGATTTGAATGGTGCCTCTCGAGCACTTAGAATATATCATCTCGTACCACTGCAACGAAGCACATTGTCCAGTTTGAAAATGGTTGATTATTACATTACTCGTCTAATTGAGGTGGCCTTTCGGGCGGCCCCTGTTTTTTCAGGGGGTGGCGTCCGCCAGGTCATTCCTGTGGTTATGCGACTAAGTAACTTTATCTAAAGAGCTAATGAGTTCTTTAATTTCCTCACTGAATTGTGAGCCGTGAGCTACTGGATGTCAAGCAAATTATGAAGCGTGTGCATGGAAAAATTTCGTCTGTTGGACGACATATTGGTGGACGTAAACCATTTCATTCATCTTTTGTGATGTGTTTTTACAGACAATCAAATACATCCCTCCGGAAAATTGTTAGGATACTCTGAGACTACGATGTTATAGCAGTTGGAAATTTAAATTGAGGCCTTTGGAGTACACATTAGACGTCCATAGTCCATTGGATGTATGTTATTGGAGTAGGTAGTCCGCACACATCCTTTAATAAGCGCGCGGCATTCAGCTTCACCCTTCATCGAACACTTGGTCCAGACTATAAACGGAGTTTCGTCGCACCAGTTTTTTTCTTACTTCCAAACAATCGACTCATTTGGAAGATTTCAAAAGCGCTTATTTGTGCATTGAATTGGCAAACATATTCTGATTCGTATCTTATTGTTCATTGCTTCCCTTCTGAGCGTTGAATGTTATCGTCGAAAACAGGTGTTTTCGAAAGAAAATAACAAGAGGCGATTAGTGAAATCTATAATCGTTTTTATAACATATAGAAACAGATTTTCGATGGCTCAGTCCATTCTGCCTCTTCATCTTGTATGTGAAGGATTAATTGAAACGTCAAATCAAGGTACGATAATTGTCTAAAACCACGCGGTAAGGAATACACTGTTAGGCATTATTAACCATAGCTGATATTAAATATAACTGTGGAAGCAAAATAATACCGTCATTCTGTAGTATTTTTCGGTTTAAAATGACTAAAGGAAATAAGCCTTTATATTCAAGTGTTCGTCACAGATCTCTTCCCAATTTCGTTTCTTTCGCTTGAGTTGAACTTAAATTTTGTCCACCCTCAGTTTTATTGACAAAAGACTCTGTTGGGAATCGACTATTCATTTGTTATAAAACGATTTTCACGGGACGCGATGTGAGCATACGAAATATATCTTATCTAACGCGATTCTTCAAAGTGAGTGGCTTTCAGGGGTTTTTTTTATTTGGTTTTTTTTCTTCGTTATCTGATCCAGTATGTTGAGAAAAAAAATGCTGAAAATAAATGGGAAAATACCTAGCAGTTGCAGTCTTAAATTAATTTTCCTTTCTGCTCTTTACACTAGTTAACCTTGTGAGTTTAATATTTGGTCTGTACATAATAAGAGCTATGTTGTTGACTGTATGTTTGTATATTTGACAAGTACACTGGTTTTTGATGCGAGCAAGTATTGGCAAATAAAAAGTAAATTGCACTTTCTTTTAATAGGTGCAACGTTTGTTCAGTTACTTGTTCAAATTTAAATATTTGTTTAAGCCACAAGTTTATATGCGTTGAAACTTCCACGAATTAAACTAGAATTGACTTAATTATGTGTTTTTGTATTGTTTTTTTCAAACCGTTCAAGGTGATGAGTACCGAACCACCCTTCCTTGATTAGTATGTCTTATTCGTTAACCTTTCCCCAAGTTCAACAGAAAACGGCACGATTCCACACGAAAGTAAACTGACTTACTTGCTATGGCACTTCTCGCGTTAATCATGATTTTGTTCGTTAATGCTAACGAGTGACAATCGAGGATTTTTTTAATTTGAGACTGCTACATTGTGAAGCCAGGGTTATGGACTTGATTGCTTTTTCGTCAATTATATTATCCATTTTGACTTGGGCAGCAGTTTTGGGTTGACATGCCTAGCTTTGCTCAACTCAGTGGAGAGGTTTGTTTCCATAAAAATGAACGAGAATAACAGACCGTTCTTTGACTAATAATCCATGCTCTTGATTATGAAGAGGACCGAATTGGATATCTTTTAGTCTCAATGCAATTAATTGAACGGGCAAGACAAAGACATTAAAAAAGTGGCTTGATCGCGTTTCCTTGGGTGAACAATATATCCTGGAATTACTTTTGAAAACAAAATCACAGTTATTACGAAAATGTCCACTGCAAGCTTCAATGACAGTCATTCATTCGTATGCGCCGTTAAAGCAGCATGCAAATTGAAATGTTATCGTCATTATGCTTCCACTAAAATTGACATATATATTGAACAATTTTTTGACGAAACACTTCGTCAAAGTGCAAACCCATAAAAACACTGACAGTGACGGTGCAGAAATACTGGTCCCCGCTTCTAAATCTTCATTTTTATTTTTGGAACGTGGCTAAAGTCACTGATGCATCTTTTCGCCCCATCGTTTCAGCATTGCACCTGTTCCTGAACTTGCTTGCTTATTACCGCCTCTTGCGTATATTTACGTCAAATTAGGTTTTATTTGTCCTGAGAGAAATTGGCATGAACGTGGTCTCAATCCACGCAAACCAATGGCAAACTTCCAGCGAAAAAAGAACGATATGAGGCTTGCCATTCATTTTAAATGCCTTGGAATAAATAGCGCTGGTAGAACTAGAAACACAAATTCATCCATTCATACCTTTAGATTTATAGTTTCCAGGTTCTAATTAAGATTCATAGAATGCTTCAGTTAAACGAGCATAACGTGCCGCAAGCGGAGTAGTGGATTCACTTTCGTGGAAGTCAGAATCTAATTCAGAGAAAGAATCCCGTCGAATTAATATAAAACTAACATGAAGTAGTATAACTCATAACATAGCATAACATTCTGAGAATGATTTATGAATTTTGGCTGAGATTATTATATAACTGCGAAGATGAGATGATATTCGGTTAGCAAGAACAATTTTACATATAATTTCTAAAATCACCTCTTTAGCATCATACACATGTAGGAATCGGCCATAAAATCAAGATGATGGTTCAAATATACAAAGACAAACACACTATATTTACTCAGATAATGGAGTAAACATTGGTTTATCTTAACGGGGAAGCCGCAATGCGTAGTTGGTTAATCAAGAACGAGATAATTGGTCTAGTATGTTTTCATAACGAAAATTGTTTTTAACAGCTTCGATGCTATGGTTACATCAAAACCTGTGTTTTCAAGAAACGCTTCTAAACATTGTCGTTAGATTTCCCAGAATTTTTCATATCCTTTATGGGATTCATTGCTGATTTATCTGGTTTCACGGAAGATAAAGTTCAATTATAGTAGGGATGCAAGTGCCAAGCTTAAAACACGGAATAAAGCCATTTCACATAAAAGTCATTCTACGATTGCCATTCCTACCTGGTTTTTCCCTAACAACAAAGTTGAATTAGGAGATTAGCTAGAGCACTTGAACACACGAGATCTGAAGTGATGTTTTCACGTCATAGATATAGGAGTCGACCATGAAATCAAGATAAGGGCGTGCACTTATGTAAATTAAACATACACCCACATATTTTCAACGGGTTATCTAAGAAGATGGACTGGCGGAGCATGTGTCAGCTTATCTTGACGGAGTGGCCCCATTGCGTAAGTGTCTAATGACATTTTGCCGATCGGACATTCTGTCGAATGGACAATTTGACGAACGGACTTTTTACAGAAAAGACATTTTGCCGAACAGACCGTCTGCCGAAAAAAGCGATATTTTGTGAATTTTTATATTCTTTGAGTTTGACATGCACATACAAAAAATTTTCATATTAGAATTATTTCATTCATAAACGTAAACGTTTACTTTACACAATTTTTTTATTAATGTCAAGCATATACATGTACAAATTTTATGAAAAGCATCCCTAGTTTAAAACATTGTTTCTACAGATTATGAGCAATAGCCCGTAAGTACATTATCGTGTTCTCGTAAGTGTCAATTTTACTAACAATATCCTTCAATCTTAAATTCACTAACTCATACTTCTTTTTTGGTGGAGGCTGAGGAATGCGGGCAAGTACTTGCTCCAGAAGAAGTTCGTTGCTGGCTTGTTCCTTGACTAGCTTGGCAGACAATCGACGGATCGTAGGATGGGTGATGGAAACTCGAAGATCAAACGAGTGATGAGTCATCCGCTACACAAACAAATGAGTCATCCGCTACACAAGCAAATGAGTCATCCAAACAAATGAGTCATCCGCTACACAAACAAATTTTCGTTATGGTTATGCACCGCTAATGGCCCACATGAGAATCCCAAGATATTTATGCACAAGACAATGTTACGTATCTTTTACTCTTTCTCTCTGTATTCATACATACTTCTTTATTAGACTCTACACTGCATGGCCATCTGCGTAGCCATCTAACTGTCGGTAAAACCCTAAGGCCGGGTGGTCGGTTTTGAATTCCCATATCGCACTCGTGCTAATTACTAATACACCTTCACAACACAAATGTATACTCCACGATTTACTCTGAAACTAAAGACTCATACTCATTCACTCAACTCTACATGGCATACCACTAGTGTAGCCATGTCACGCTCACTATAGCCCGCGGCTAAAAGCGCGTTCCATCATTAACAGTTTCAACTCCCAATCGTTAGAACAATCACAACTACACAACTGTAACACCAGTGTGGTTCCAATAAGAAACCTGCTAAGAAACCAAAAAATCAATGAGTCATCCGCTACACAAACAAATTTTCGTTATGGTCATGCACCGCTAATGGCCCACATGAAAATTGCGATTCCCACGCAATGGTAGTTGTGTTCAGAGGCGAAAAATGAGTCATTTCCCAAGCATTTGACAAACAACGTGGGTGTTCTTTTGATGAAAAAATATTCCACAAAATATCGCTTTTTTCGGCAAATGGTCTGTTCGGCAAAATGTCTTTTCTGTAAAAAGTCCGTTCGTCAAATTGTCCGTTCGACAAAATGTCCGATCGGCAAAATGTCTTTCGGCAAAATGTCCGGTCACCGGAAAGGATGTGAATACAGGGTTATGAAGATCTATTGTAGTTTGTCTAGTATTTATTATATCTGTCGATTCCTTGAGCATGTTGAAGAAAAAGTTTGCCGTTCTAAGTAACTGGGAAAGTAAGTAAAGTAATAGAATCAGGACCAAAAAGAGTTCATTGAGATAGTCTTAATTCTTTCCTGTCCGAAGTCTCTCTCCTTGACAAGTAAAGTCATCCAAGTCGGCCAGAGGAAAAGAACAAAAGTCGGATTCAGACCAAAAAGATTTAACAATTTAACGTCAAGTGTCTGATATATCGGACACCTTAGAACAAAAGAACCAGTGAGAGAACAAAAGAAGATCAAAGAGAGAACAAAGGAAACAAGGGGGGAAAATTCACCAGCTAAAGAGTTGTAGGTATTCTGGCGTATTCCGTTGCTACTCTACAGATGCTAAGGACCATCATTTTCACAACTAACATAATTATGGTACAGGTTATAGATTTAGAGAATAACCAAGACGACCAATAAGTGAAAACTGACCTAATCGTTTTCTAATTCTAGGAGTCTCCTAATCAGTTTTGAAACCTGATGGCATCTTCACTTGAGAATGCCAGCGCATCAACTACCACAATCGCCGTCCGCACAGATTCAACGACCATGTCCGGTGGTGAAATAGTTACGTTGACCGTCATGCTGATAGTATCTATGCTGTCATTCGTTGGAAACCTGTTGGTGATCGGAGCGGTATATGTGCGAGAGTCACTGCGCACGCCCAACAACTTACTGCTGCTAAACTTGGCTGTGGCTGACCTGGGCCAAGGTATCATAGCAATGCCTTTGCGCATGACTGAGATTTTCAATCGAGGTACGGAACCGGTAGTCCCATGCCTCTTCGTTCTTTATGTCACAATACTATTCTTTGGTACTTCAATGATCACAGTTGCCTTAATCTCAATGGATCGTTTCATAGCCATCCGATGGCCTTTCCTTTATGTCAAATTATTCACCCACGGAAGTATCGTGATTGCCATAACTTGCGCGTGGATGTTCATGTTTATCTTTGCGGCCATCCCGTACCTGGGCGCAGCGGTCACTCCCGTGATCGAAACCAAGTTTTGTTTTTACTCGCAGTATCTCTCAAAGGCCTATCTCCTCGCCATGTTCTCCATCGTCAACATATTGATCATCGTGATCCTTCTCTTTACAAACACCTACCTCCTCAAGCAGACCCTGTGGCATATAACTAAAATCAAGTCGCAAGTAGTGCCAATGGCCTGGAACGAGAATACCGTCAGCACGTCCAATGACACCATGAGCCACCGCCAGCACAACAACCACAACAACCACAGCAATCGATTGTCGCAACATGCATCACTCGAGACGCAAGTTGGCCGAACTAGGGCACGCTATCACCGCGAGATCAAGGCTACAAAAGTCACTCTAGCTATCGTCGGATTCACAATTGTTCTTACAACCCCAATAATGGTTATTGACCTAGTGTCCATCTGGTGCCCAACTTGTTCACCCTCTGTCGTCACCAGGATCTCCGTTGCCATGGCGTATGCCAATTCATGTGTCAACCCGTGGATTTTTGCCGGATTAAACAAGTTGTATCGCCAGACATACCTTGAAGTTCTTCAAAAGCTGAGGAACTTTTTGACGTGCAATAGGTGATAACGTGAACGTAAATTTGAAGTAATCTTGTCATGAACGGCATTTCTGAGAGTTAATCTGTATTGCTGAAGAGAAAGAAGAGCTTTTACTATCACCGTAGAGATGTTAAAGCCATCCTTTGTAGTTCAAACAGTAATCCAGCTGAATCGGATCAAAAGCTGTCAAAAATCGAATTAAACTTCGGCAGAACTAGAAATTGCATGAAACGGGAATAAGATCTGTGAAGGAAAGAGTAATAGGTAGACAGTCTTGGACTGACCATTGTGCCATTATGCCGTAGAACAATAGTCAGTCATTGTTGTGTGGTGCGGTGGCAAAATAGCCAGTCCAAGCCCGCAGGTAGATGACTTTGGTCTTTCAAAAAGTACGCGACGTTTAATAGCTAAACTAGGTTCCCTTAAGTCTAAGCTCATGTCCTCGTCATGAGAAGTACCGCTACTGTGGGGTGCTGGTGGCACAGTGGTAGTGTACATGTCTCTCACCACTGTGACTAGGGTTTGATTCCGGCTCCGTGCAATTATCGATTAAAGTTACATTTGCCAAGTGTGAGAAGAGTGTTTGCCCAGTTTGACTCTACCAAGCATCGCAGGTTTTCTCCGGATGCTCCGGTTTGCTCCTGTTGTAATACTAGACTCATGAAGGGTAGCCCTAATTAGACCTCAAGGGAGAACAGCTTAGCTAACTGATAGAGTTATCCAGTATAAATACATAAATAAATAAATAAATAAATAAATAAAAATAAATAAATACATAAATGAATAAATAAATAAATAAATAAGTAAATAAATAAAGACACTTTTGCTAGTTATAATGAAAGATCTCTGTACGAATAACTGTCGACTCTCTCAAGAAGTCACTGTCCTTGACTTTTTTTATAATGTTGCCTAATTAACCACTTGTATTTAAGTAAAAACGTGGAAAAATACTGTTCTTCAAACCATGTACTTTTTATTTGGGTAACAGCATGCATGATTCCTGGTGCAGTTTCCAAACACCCACGAGTGAATTTTTCAAAAATAGGAATGAAAAATCGCACGAGTATCTTAGAAAACTCATTAGAGTGTGTTTTACCAAGTTGCCTGAGAAACCTCGTTGTTTCCAGTTGATATGTAATATATCATACACGAGAAGGAATGTTTCATCAGATATCCAAACACCGAGAAGTGAGTTGAAAAACGAGGCGATAGCCGAGTTTTTTAACCAACTTCGAGGTGTTTGGATATCTGATGAAACATGACTTTCGAGTGTATGATATTGCATCTCAAACGAATCCTTATTGAAAGAGAAAATCGGGTTTAAAGTTGTCGAAATTTTATGATAATTAAGATCGGATATCCAAACTACGTCTCGGTACTGATTTCCTTTGTGTTTTGCTCATGAATTGTTAATGAGTTTGAGATTATACATTAAAAATCAATACAGTGCGATGGTAATTAAGGGGTAATAATTAAAGTGGTAATAATGGTAATTAAATGCTGAAGTGGCATACTAAGTCAACAACTGTAAAGTTTAAAATTGTTTGTTGGATCATCAAGCCGATTTGGCAAGGCAAGGATGAAAGCATACGCGTTTACCTGCCGTGTTTTCTTGTTCATCCTATTGCTTGTTTTTCTCACATGGTTAACTTAAGCTTTTTGAAGGGCACAGGAAGCATGAGCGAGTACACAAAATAAACGCCAGCAGGAGCATAAATGTAGGTATCAACAAAAGAGAAATCAATGGTTCTTTTATCTCGCACTTGCTTGTGTTTGTATCACTCGTGTGAACCAGGTTTGATTGAAATAATTGACCTCCGCAATCGACTCTTGTCGAATTAAATGTCGAGCCGTGGCAAATTCTGTTGAAGAGGCCACCCTCGGCCCTCTCCAATGCACACCAAGCTCCTCATATTATACAACTAAACGAGGTTCTTCTTTAAAAACAACAGCGCTTCTTGTTTTTTATTAATCAAAATGAAAATTTAAAATCTTCCGAGTCATGACAGCTGCAATGTGGTTGACTAAAGATGAGACGTCGAGACACTGATTTAATATTTTGTTCAGGTTTGCAAAATATTTTTGAATTGAGAACCAAAGATCAAAAAGTCAAATTTTTGCTCCTGAAAATGTCGCCCTTTGAAACTTTTCGCCCTGGGCAAGCGCCCCGGTTAACGCCAGACGATCCTTTTTCGGTAGAGAGGGGGAGGGGGGGGGGGGGGGCGGAGATCTGGTAACAGCCAAACGGTTAAGGAGGACAAGTGAACATTCACCAAAAATTTTTTTGATTTATTTCGCCATAATTACGTTGACATCTTGGAGATTTCTTTTGTAATCATAATTTTTGTAGAACACTGCGGAGCGAAGACTCCGGCTCATTATGCCATTGCTTGAAGGAGAAAATACCAATACTTCAATAGGAAGAGTGCTCTATTTTCCAGAAGGGAATTGCTGTTCACGATATCCAATCAAACTATTCTCCTTTTCCTGGTCGACCAATAAGGTGCATTTTGACGCTTTTGGGCCAAAGACCTTTTCACGTAACCTTTCAAATCATTACAGAGGAAACATTCTAGTTTTCCCTGGAGCGTGCGTTCGTCTGGTTGAAGATGTTGTTTGGATCAGTGGAGATTAGGTGGTTTAAGTCGAAGCATATTAGTGAAAGAACAACATTTAACGTGCCCTTGGAAACAAGCCGTTGGAAGCCATTCCTTAGACCTTATTCAGGTAAGGTGATACCTTCAGAAGAAGCTTGAGAGAAAATGAAATAAAGTCACTCGTGTTCTGTATAAGAACCTAAAGATTAGACTTGACAGTTTACTAGATGTCGACGGGCCATAATTTTCAAGCATGGCAGAGTTTTTTATCTCTTTTGGCCAATTTTTTTGCAAATGAATTATGATTTTAGTCTTTTTACTGGTGATGGTTTGAGAAATTTTGGTCAAGACCCTCTATGGAGTTGAACAAATATTTGTAAAGTTCGTTGACTTGAAGTAATAAGCTATGGCTGGAAAACACGATTTCTACTAGAGATGGCATTTGCTTCTTCTGAGCTATTTATACCTCACGAAATGTCTTAAAACGTTTGTAAGCGTTCATACCATTCCCTTGAATCGATTTAAGTCGAAAGCGAAATCGAATTTATGGCAATTTTGAGATTTGAATAAAGACATGTGCGAAGATCATCTTCATATTTTAGTGCCACTTCTGTCATTTCACTTCAAGCGTATTGGTCGCAATTAACACACTTTTCAAAATGTTTGCAGCAAAGGTAACTGCTCGTAAAGTACATTTGCTCATTGATATAAGACTCGAGTTTCTCGAAAACCGTAGAAACACTAAAACTGATCATAAGCTTCACGTTGAACGAGTCTTTGAAGAGAACAAAGTAGTCGCGTTGGAGGGAAAGAAATTTGTGTGGATGAAGAATGAAGAATGAAATTAGTTGGCAAGCTGGAAACACGGTGGTTCACGGGCATTCAATATTTTACTGAATTTTGTGGTATTGTCAAAAATTTTGTAAAATCTTTATTGCTCTTTCCACTTCGCCATTGCCCGTCAAATCCAAACCAAATTACCAAGCCATTCAGTCGCTATTCGCCGTTGCATTGCCAAATGTGTTCAAGACAACTTGAAGCGCTCAAAGCAAAGTCAAAACGCTTTCTCAAAGTCGTTTAAACCATTAAAACGCGTTCTTATTCAAGGTTGAATGAGTGGGTCCAGTTGAAATTAAGTTGAATGTGTAGCTCATGATAAATTAAACAGAAAATTAAAAAGGGTAAATTATTACGTTAATGGTACATTTTTATTCAGTTAGCTCCATGTGTGTTCCTACATGCGCAGTTCAACCTGATTTTGCTGTTTATCTTAATTTTCTCTCTTTTATAAAACAAAAATACATCATAAGCAAGTCGCGATCTTTCTTTTCAATTTTCAATCTTTTCTTTTTCGTTGACGTCATGAGCTAACTTGACCACAATGTTCCTCTAATGACCCCTTTGGTCTACTGATCCATGATCAAACCAACAAGCTGGAATCATGGAATCATGGAATTACTTACAATCTCGAACTGTCTATAAAAAGGATAAATTTTGGGAGTTTTGATTCATTGACGGAGGGGCAGACGTTCAAGCTCTAGAGGGCATGATTCTACGATAACAGCATAATATTTCTTCGTAGTATTTAAAGTAAGATTTTAGATCTTCTAGCAAGAAAGGGAGGTATTAAATTAAGAAAAGAGTAGATTAAATTACATATATAAATAATACATCGTTAAGTTTAAAAGAAAGAGGCTAAAAACAGCCTTTTCTCAAAAAGGAACCTTTTTGAACAGTCTAGAAAGGTGCTTCATCCTTCTGCTTCTGATACAGTAAAAGCACTTTTCTCCTACTTAGTAACTTGTCTTAGAATTATTTTGGGAAATTGTTTTTCTTTGCACATTTTCAAAATGTGATGCAGATGGGCTGAAAAATTTGTAGGCCTTTGCCTACAGGCCTATAGGCCAGCTATGCAATTGACTTTCCACTCCGCAAGAAGGTTAATGTTGGAGTGGTAAGAGGGATACCTTTTTTCAAGGAATTGGCCTGCCAGATTCTGAAGCATGCCTTTCCATGTAAACCCTAGTTGAGTTTTCCAGAGTTGTGTCCCAATGATATTGAAACAGTGATTTTAATGAAAAGGTACTGCAAAAAAGATTGAAGCTCCATAGAGAGTACCTCTATAATATAAAATAGCATTTTCTGATCACAATGTTTTATTTAGGATATGAACTGGATATATCAAACTTTCTAATGGTCAACCTACAGTATGGTCAGTCAAGATCCCAGGACATCTGTACACCATTCAAGCAAGGTTATAGTGCAGTTACGGTACATGCTGCATGTATGGTCAGGTTAGATGGTGTTTTTTCAGTGTTTAGGAATCATAGGATATGGGATGAGTGTTACATTTTCCCTAGAAGTATCACTTGCTCATATAGGGTAAGATTGGGGAGAAGTTAAAGCATCAATGCCACCATTCTACAATCATGGTGTTTGTCATTGACATGCTGCTGTTTAGTTTTTCTCCTGTGCTCATATTAATACAAAACAGAATGAGCACAATAGGCTTATAAATGTCTAGTTAGGCAAGGAAAATCAAAGACAACTAATAAATGGAGCAAAATCATTTCATATGGAAATTCATGGTTAGATTTGATTTTTCTTGGACTTTCAGGCATTCATTAGATTGCCTTTAGGTTAGGTGAAGAAGATGCTCCCAACAAAGAAAGGTATGTGCATGCTGGCAAACTAGGCAAATTTATGCAGCTTGGGAATTTTCATTAGTGCGGACAAATAGATTAGGATGTAACTCCTGGGGGCATGAAAGCCTGTGTTCCTGCCTGCAGGGAACTGCATGCCTCCTTGACAATTTGCCAAAAGGATTGTCAAACAATTTTCCCATTAATGATTCACTATAGTACTAAACTGCTGTATTAAACTAAACATCATATTAGCAATAGTTTTTAATATTCTTTAATTCATTAATTTTTTTTTATCAAACTAGACATAGGTATAGATGCAGGCATAGTCATTGGCAACTAGACATAGGTATAGATGCAGGCATAGTCATTGGCATAAGCCAAAATATATTGATGTAAACATTGATTGAGGCAGTTACAGTTATACTGTAGAAATAAATGTAGCATCTTTTAAGTCATGTAAGAAATGGAAGGTATTTAAGTTGCTATAATAAGCTAGTTTATGTTAGGTGTATATTATTTATGCTGTGCATGTTTTTTGGTAGAGTCCCACCATGATCATATGTCTATCTACTGGCCTGAATATTGATCTAAACTCCCTAAAAATGAGTTGGTGTATGTACACAAATGAAGCAGCAAAAATTTTTCAGCCCTGTTTTGTTGCAACTTTTTAATGCAATCTTTACAATGTTAAAACATGTATAAATAATGCAATTTATCTATGTAATGGGTAATAGAAGTTTAAATAAAACTTTAAAAAACCCCCAATTAACTCTTGTGAATGGTTTATAATTTCTTTGCTTTTACATATCATTCCAATTTCCAAGCTTTCAGCAATTCATTCACTTACAGCAGCAGTGAGAGTTTCGATTCCTACTTATTGCTGTGTACCTAATGTGTGACAGCTAAATGGTGTACTTTTATCAATAAAAATGAAAGAAACCTTACAATTGAAATACTGGATTCAAATGACTTTTGCATTTGCAAATTCACATAGTAAATTTTGGATAGTGGTTAATCTTGTTTTATAACAATAACAATAAATAATAACAACCAATTGTAACAGTTTTACTCCTAAAATTGCCAAGATCTTCAGATTAATTTGATGTTTTTGGATTCTTAATCTGATAAAGTACATATTTGACAAAACGCAGTGTTATCATTTAATCCACAGCATAACTGCTGATTTAGTTCTTATATTTCAAACATAGACCAAGAATGAATGCAATGCAAAGTTCACAAATATTTGTGGCAAGTTATTAGAAAAGAGTTCTTCTCATGAGCATTGGAACAAAATCTAATTTTAATCCAACTCCTTAAGAACGGCTTTTAAAATTTGTTCGGAGGATCAAACTACAGTTATTACTTGTTAAAGTAAATAGTTTTAACCCAAAAGAATCAGTACGTGTTGGTAAAAATTTGTCGTTTGGGTTAGAGCATTCTTGAGAAAGACTGTTTGTAGCGTTTGTAAGGGCTGACGTTTCGTTAGCCTCTGCGTCGGTTATCTTCAGAGGCGAATGAAGAATAGTCAGCAACATTCAACCTATTTATGTATTTGGTGCAATACGTCATGTGTGTAGGTGGTTGTTTATGGGAAGTCTGCGGTCCCTGGGTGTATGTGGGTGAAATCAATATTGCATGTTAACGGTTGTAGGTTGTCGGTTTTGCTTAAATTGAGTCTATTGTTCTGCGGTTTATGTCAAGTTTTGAATACGTCTTTTGAGGTGCTGTGGTTAGTTCAGTGGTCGTTGTTCCAGTTGGTACAGTACACCGACTTTCTAGCGTAAGCCGTTTATTGAGGTTTGTACTGTAAATTATACATGCGCATTTTGCTGAATCATAGTTAACGTCGTGTTTTGTTTGTCAGTGGTATTGAGCAATGTGGTTCTTTCTGTCGCCGTTCATAGTAACTCGTTTAGTGTTCGGCAAGTCTGGTGTTCAAGTGTCTGCCGGTCACATCAGCATATGTGGCCTGGCCGTCCGCACAAGATCAAATGTGGATCATTCTTGTAGAATTTTTTTTCCTCACTTCCCTTTTAGCATTATCTTTTTCGTTCATTTTTTTAAAGGATTTTTCTTGTAGTAGCAAAATTTGTTGGATCTTTCTATCAATTTCTTCTTTTGTATTTTTTCCATACTCCCTTCTTACTTAATGGCAAGTGAGGAATTTTATCAATTATTTCGTTTATGTTTTTTCCTTTCTTCCCTTTAAGAACGAACAATTCTGTTTACGTCCTTTTTTCAAGCGTCTTCCCGACGTTAACAATTTAAATTACGGTCGTTTTTTTTTTCGTTCTTTCTCTGCCAGCTTAAAGATATTTTTGTTGGTGGATATTCGTCCTGGATTTTTACAACTTGGAGCAATTTAATTTGGTTTGTTTACTAACGACCTTTTTGGCGCTCATGTTTCTGTTCTATTTGTTTTTAAGGATTTCGTCAAGGTTAGAAAGAGTCTTTATTTATCCTTGTCTGGCCTGGGAAGAGGTTGAATAATATCTCAAAAATTAGATGAGGTATACCCCCCTGGAAGTTTTCCTTTTTATCCAAGTTTTCACTGGAAATTCCCTTCTTTATAGAAAGGTCGTTTCAGTATAAGATTCAATTGAAAAGTAGCATTTCAAATAGTTCTTGATATATCAGGCAAGGGCACCTTCCATCCTATCCCAGTTCAGAATACTTGAAAAAGATCCCAGTCTAAACAAGTTTATACCAGATAAGTACATCAACTGTGACTAAACTATTCTCCCTATTGATCCAAAAAGGAAAACATCTCATGGGTCCAGTGTTTGCACAGGAAGAAACCAGGGAATTCTGAGAAAACCTGCGATGCTTGGTAGTGTCACACTGGACAGCACTCTTCTCACATGTGACAAAGTTAACTTCAACCAGATAACGTTTTGGAGCCAGAATCGAATCCTAGTCACAGTGGTGAGAGACACTTGCACTACCAATGTACCACCAATTCCCACTAAAAATTTAAATGTTTTTGTGGTTTCTCTTTCAGCATAATTGAAGCAAGAAGTATAGTTGGTAGGTTTTTCTTGCGGATTTTTGTAGGATTTCTCAATATCTTCTACGCCATCCTTAACATTTCGATTCATTTGCTTTAAAGTATTTTTATGGTAAGACTGATATTGGGTTTAAATGAATGTACACATGCATGCACATATAGTTATAGTACTTCTGTGTTTAGCTAGCACACTTATGCTTCGCATTTTATAATTTGCACGAATGTCTGTCTCGAGTTCATTCAAATTTGGCTAATCTGAAGAGGACTGTATGTAGCTCAATGTTGTTGTTGTTGTTGAATGGAAGAACAATTTTTCTACGGTATCTTCATTCATGAACATTCTGCTAATAGATCATCTTGTTAGAAGATGCACGTGTTGGGCGATCGAGTTGGCTTTTGATATAACTGATGAGAAATATAGGTGCTTCTGGTGTGTAGCTGCTATATGCTATGCAGATATGGAATAGTTGAAACATATATGGATGTTATCTCATGACAATACCATTAATTGATTGTTTCAACAGAAGCGTTAAATCGTTTATTGCGCTCGTTGATATTCACTAGAGTGACAACCTTTCAAAATAGCGTGATAAGGAGTTACCAAACGGCTTTCCTGCGAAAACAGTGAGAAAACCAATTTATCACCCTGCTTATCGCATCCTAATGAGTGAATATCAATTCCTAACAACCAACGTTTCTTCTACGCTAAACTGAAAAAAAAATATATTAGCGATTTAATTTTAAGTGAGTCGTGAGATAAAGCGGTTAGTTAGTGGTCACGAGTGTGTAAAAGGATTTAACATGGCGCGTAAAGCTTAGTGCGCAGGGCTGTATGCCACGAGTGACTGTTCAAGCTTCACAGGTGACGTTGAATCCTTAATAGATAATTACTGAGGCACGCAGCATTATTGGATATAATACAGGCTGCTGAGGCCGCAGGCCGTAGCTGTCTATGTTATATTCAATAATGCTGGGTGCCGAAGTAATTATCGATTATAATTACTGACCTTCATCGAAATCCTTTATGTTTTCTCTGCATTATATCGGCGAATACAGCGAGCAAAATTTTACAAACTCTACTTGCATAATCTTGCTCTCTGCATTGGTTGATATAATACCGAATGAAAACAAAAGGTTTTGATGCGGGTCAGTAATTATTTTATCGTACTCGTGACTTGTTTAACACTTATGTAACCCTAGTCCACACGAGCAAATTTTCTGTGGCATGTTTTCTGTGACAAAGATATTTACTCGTGCATAAAAACAGCAAATGCTATGTTGAAAACTCGCTTCCCTATGCACCAGAAATTACTATGGACAGTGAAGACAAAACCGAAGAAGTCACTGCCAGTCTCTTAGTATGTGGCAAATTTCGAGTGACGGGTCGTGTACAAAAACAAACTTTCGCATATGACCTTTTTTCTTTGCCACAAAAACTGGCGCGCCTAGGTTTTTTTTAGCAAATGCATTTGTCACGTGAAAAACCAAAAACCACGACCAGCCGAAAACTTAAAAACGTATAAAATAAAACATATTCCCAAAAATAAAGACGTCTTGGAAAAATCAAGATATGAGTCAAAACAAGACGAGTACATGAGACTGTAATATTTCGACTTTATTACAAAGTCATCATGACATAGAATGATTTACAAAACAAGCCAAGGTCTATATAACAGTGTGAACAACGGAAGTTAGGAATCCTATACCTGAGATATTAACACGACAGAACGCATTGCTAATTACTTATTAACTCGAGAGGAAACTATTTACAAGGCAAAAGTCATTAACAACAACTGGCCCGACAATACTGATGTGTAAGATGACGTAAGATGACTGAGACAGGTGAGTATCAGATGCCAAAGGTCGACGAACTGATAGAATAATCGTAAGCCATTAAGTTGACAGACGAAAGAAAGACAAAGAAAAAGAAAGAAAAGAGTCGGAGTGAGAACAACGTATAAAGTAGAAGGTCGGAAATATATAAAAGTGCGAGGCCGCTTAGTTGAAAAGTGTGAGTTCTTTTGAAGCTTTCAGTCCGGAGTTGATTTCAGGCTTATTAAATTTAAGATGGAGAGCTTCAATCAACAAGAGTTTATTAGTGTTAGTAGATTTACTCGAGTAAAGAATTTTTATAGTTATTAAAGATTAAAGTTTTGATAGAGTTAGGTGAATTCGAAAAGGAGGAGAGGTTATTGAGTCGATCGTATTGACCCTGTAAGTTGGCAAGAAACTGTGCGTGTTCACATTCAGTGAGGTGTTGTGCCATTGCACTGGTGTTAAGTTGAGTAGAGTGTTCTGTCAGACGTTTGTAAATGCATCTATCGATTTTGCCAATATAGGTTTTCATGCAAACTGGACAAGTGATTTCATAAATGACATTACTACGAGATAACTCCGGAACTTTGTCCTTGTTGGAACAAAAATAAGAAACATTTTTAGTGTCATAAATGATAATGAATTTAATAGGATTCTGTAGATAACGCCGAATCTTAGAAACGCAAGATTTAACTAAACATTCGCCGCGTTTACCAAGGTATTGGAGACGAACCCAGACCTTTGGCAAATCAGCATCCGAAGCCGCAATGGTTGTCGAAGGAGAACTTTTGTATTTTAGTTTGAGCTTATTAATCAGAAAATTCCTGATACCAATAGGGTAACCGTTCCACGACATGAAAGATTTGAGAATATCTATTTGGTTGTCAAGAAGCTTTTTGGTGCTACAAATTTTAAATGCTCGATCAAAAAGCGATTTAATCCATGCAGTTTTACGGGGAAAAGGTTCAAAACTGGAAAAGTGGGTATATTGGCCGGTGTGCGTGTCCTTGCGATAAATGTCAGTGCCATCAACTGGGATTTTAATATCCAAAAAATGAATAACGCCATCAGGAAATGTATCTACGGTAAACTTTAGGTTAGTAAGAAATTCATTAAACTTAGCTAGAACCATCGGAATATCGGAAGGTTTAATTAGCACGAGAGTATCATCAACGTATCGTTTATAAAATTGGATAGTACCGCTACTGATGAGATCAGAAATAATAACGCGTTCAAATTCGGTAAGTATTATGTTGGCTAAGACGGGTCCAACTGACGATCCCATGGAAACACCGTCTGTTTGCTCGTACAACTGATTATCAAAAGAGAAGGCAGTTTTACTACAACAGTCTAAAATTAGTTTTTTTCAAAGTGCGTTTCTTTAGAGTGGTGCTGATTAAGTTATCATTATAAATGCGATCTAAAATAATATCAACCGTTCGAGAAAGTGGCACATTAGTAAATAGGGATTCAACATCAAAAGAAACAAACTGGTAACCTTCTACAAATAATTGCTTAGGAATGTTTTTAATGTGAGTGACAGCATCAAAAGAGTCAGAGAGCGAAAATTCATTGTAAATCATTCTGTCTGATGATGACTTTGTAATAAAGTCGAAATATTACAGTCTCCTATACTCGTCTTGTTTTGACTCATATCTTGAGTTTTCCAAGATGTCTTTATTTTTCGGAATATGGGGTATTTTTTTACTTGTCACGTTAAGTTGGGGCAATTTTTGTCGCGTATGCGAGCAAATAAAAATGGTCGCTGAAAAACTTGCTACAGAAAATGTGCTCATATGCACTAGGTTTTAACCATTTAGAACATGATTTTAATCTTTCGTTCTTTGTTCTTGCTTTGTCTTATTTGTCTTTTTTATATCTAGGTGTCTGGTATACAGGACACTGTACGTTAATCTTTCTATTCTTTTCTCTTTGTTTTCTGTTTTTTTACTTTGTCGTTTCATTAGTTCTACTGTTGTAGTTTGTTGTTCTTCCACAACCGTATGTGTGAATGGGTTAAAGCGCTAAATGGTTAATTTTGGCATGTTTAGCCCTAGTTTTTGTGCTTCGGTCCCACAATTTGATAGCGTAATTTCATAAACAGGGGTTGGCACCAAGAATTCCCCGACGCAAGGGCTAATGTCCCCGCTAGGGGGGGGGGGGGCTAAACCAGCAGGGCCAGGACCATGCGCCCATTATAATTTACTTATTTGAAGCTTGAAAACGTTATTTTTCGCAAGAATAATCCCATCAATTTACTAGAAACAGTTTACTTTTAGATTTGACATGAAGACAAGAGTCTACTATCCTTCTTGGCTAAATCAATAACAAGTACTCGCATGTGTTATCAGTGAAAATTCCCCAACGAATTGTTAATTTTTCCCCGACAGGGGGGCTATGGTCCCCCGACAGGGGGCTCTAGTCCCCTCTGCCCCCCGTCTGGCGCTACCTGTTCATAAATTCCAACTAGTAAGCATAAACTGAAGTTGACTGTTATCCCTTTCATAGATGACTTTATATTCTTTTCTTTTTTGTTCTCTTTGTTTTCTGGTTTGTTCTTTCATCAATTGTATTGTTGTAGTTTGTTGTTTTTCGGCAACGGTATGGATGAAAGTGTTAAAGGGTTGATTTTGACATGCTGGGTCATAGTTTTTCAGCTTTATTTATTTATTTATTAATCGAATATTTATACAGGATAATCACTCCAGTTCAATTAAGAATTCTTATCAATGTGAATCCTGTAAATATAAGAGCTAATAAATATATAGATATAAAATTACATAGAATATAAAATATAAAAAGTTCTAACAATATAAACATGCAAGTCGATAAAAGTTAAAACTTGTTGAAAATATTCAGTTAAAAGTCTGTCGAATGAACTATAGCATTCAGTTTTACGAATGTTCAGAGGCAAACTATTATACAGCTTGGCTCCTATAAAATAAAATGATCCTCTGCTGTACTCCAATCTGATCTTTGGCACTTTCAGCTGGTATCCTCGGTTTCTGGTTGCCTTGTCATATGTTTGCATCTCGAAATAGTTCTTAAAATTTGAACAGATATTTCCATCTATGCATTGTCGAACTAACTGACATGTTCTTATTTGATTGATAATAAAGGGTAGTTTGATGTCCAATCCATTGTTAGATGTCAGTGTAATAATCTCCAGTGCACGTTTGTAGAATGCTAGCAGTTTGTCCTCTCGAGTCTTGCTTAATTTCAAATGTAATAAACCACAATATGTGAGTATCGGTAAAACCATACCTTGATAAATTGCCATTGCTGCTGTTATATTAATGAAAGGTCTTATCTTTCGTAATAATCTCAATCTCCCACATGCTTTTTTGTAAATACAATCAAAGTTAGAATTCATGTTCAGTGAGTGATCGATACCAACACCCAGGTACTTGTATGTTTTTGTAGGATTAATCAGCTGATTTCTGTACATTACATTTAACGATTGCGGTTGTTGTGACAGATTTTTGGCAGTGCCAAAGAGCATTGTTTCCGTTTTCCCTGGGTTAGTATTCAGGATAAGTTCATTCTTTGTACACCATTCCGCAGTTGATATCATATCGGATGAAAGACGGGTTCAATATCACCGCTGAGCAATAACAACAACTGCAGATCGAGCTTCTTTCCAACATGTATACCGTTAATCTGTTGATAGCACCATAACGAGTGACATACCAGCTTCTGGTTTAAATCAACTGTTTTTTCACCATAAAACGAGTAGCAGACAGAGTTTGCCGAGCAAAAACTAGGTTTCTTTAGCCAGAAAATTATAAGTAACTTCAGAGCAATTTTAAGCATGACCGGCGCCATTACCATTTTGACCTCGCCTTTTGACATTTTGACCTTTTGACATTTTGACCCTTTTGACCTTTTGACCATTTGACATTTTTACCCTTTTGACCTTTTGACCATTACCTTTTGACCTCGCCAGTACCATCATTTGATGAATCTCAACTAGTCAACATATACTGAAGTTGACTGTTAACCTTTTCGTGCGTGACTTTTTATTCTTTTGTTCATTGTTGTCTTTTGCTTTTTTACCCGGTTCTTTCATTAGTTCTTTCTTCTTTTGTTCTTTGTTCTATTTTGTTTTTTACTTTGTTCTTTCATTAATCTTTTATTCTTTTGTTCTTTGTTCTATTTTGTTTTTTACTTTGTTCTTTCATTAGTCTTTTATTCTTTTGTTCTTTGTTCTATTCTTTTTTACTTTGTTTTTTCGTTAGTTCTTTATTCTTTTCTTCTTTGTTCTCTCTTGTTTTCTTTTTCCTTGTTCTTTCCTTAGTTCCATTGTTGTAATTTGTTGTTGTACGGCAACGGTATGCATGAAGGTGTTGAGAAAAGTGGATTTTTAGATTGACAAACTACGATTGTTGTTATTCCGTATGTTACCGAAGGAATGTGGGGTGAATGAATTGATTTTTTGTCTTAGTTGTGCAGAAAGTGTCGCGTGTAACGTGGGGTTGAGATTTCCCCTCGACTGCGGGAAAATAGCGTGGCGCTTGGTTAATGAACGTTTATACGGGAGAAATAATTCTCGGCTTACACAAGGCGTTAAACACTTGAGTAAAGTGTGCGAAAATGTTCACGCCTGGCAAAAGACGCGTCAAAGGATCAACACGGTAAGACTGTCGTGTACAATTGTTCGTTCTGATGAATACAATTTAGTTACAAGAGTCTTGGGACGTATTACATTCGCGTGCGAATAGTGAGCAGGAATTGCATTCTCATGAGCTAGTTGCATATACAAGGTTGAAGAATCGTACGCAGATGGGGCATAACACAAGACGTGACTTAATACTTTCGTAGACCGATTTCACTTCACTCTTCGTTGCCCCTTTTCAGACCATGTGGCGCTGTGGAGAAAAAGAAAAACGATTCGGTAATTGAGAATTTAACATTTCATGTTGGGCAAAAGAGAACTCTGAGGCAAAGCTGAGGTGCAAAAATTTTAATAACCAGATTTAATTATGCATACATATATATATATATGTGTGTGTGTGTATATATATATATATATATATATATGTAGAAAGGAAGGTGCTAATGTTTCTGAATAGCCTCTTCACTTAATCGGTGTGCCCACCTCATAAAATAATAAACTCGTGGCCATGCTCTTGGCAACGGCTCCGTAGCTCAGTTGGCAGAGCATCGCACTAGATTCGCGGGGTCGCGGGTTCGATTCCCAGCCGGAAGGCCAAAGTTGCATTTTCGCAACAGGTCCCGGTTAGGTCTTAAAAGTCGAGGATTATGGGCACTCGATGTTTCCTTCACCAATTTGTCAACCTATCATATATATATATATATATATATATATATATATATATATATATACACATATATACTTGAAACGGTTTGGAAAAGGTCAGAGGGATTATGAGGGAACATTTGTATGCTCATTTTTATGAAGGACATCAAGGAATTGAAGGTATTCAAGTTAGAATAATAGATCGTGCGGATGTAAATGACCCTACGTTTAGAGAAGGCTTTTGGACTTACAAACTAGACACCTTTTTTCCCGAAAGATTTCAACCTTAGGGATTTCTCATTTTCATTGTAAAAAGTTAAGGGCTAACCCATAGATTTTTACACGAGTTTTCGAACAATTTAAAGCTTTCCAAACGAGGTCAAAATCTGAAACTTCAGCCCCAATAATTTAGTTTTAAACTTATTTCAGTGATCTTAGGCTAAAAATCTAATAAATCTTGGAGGTAGAAAAATCTGACCAAATAGTAAAGGGGTTAACCCATCGTTTTCACGATTATTCGTCCACTTTAAAACTTTCAAAATAAGCCCAAAATATCAAAATCTCGGCCGAATAATATAGTTTTCTCCTTATTTGAAGGACTTTAGACTAACATTTGAGATGATTTTTCAGGTCGAAAAGTTTCACCAAAAAGTAAAGGGGCTAACCCATGGTTTTTCACGATTTTTCGACCAACTTCAAACTTTCGAAATAAGCCCAAAATATGAACGTTTGGGCCGAATATCATAGTTTTGACCTTATTTGAGAGTCTTTATACTAAAATTTGGCATGATTTTTGAGGTCCAAAAATTTCACCAAAAAGTAAAGGGGTTAACCCATGGTTTTTGACTATTTTTCGACAAATTTCAAACATTCTAAATAAGCTTTAAAAAGGACAGTTTAGGCGAAATCGTTTAGTTTGGCGTCGATTCCAGGCGTTTTACCATAAAATTGCATCAGATTTTTGAGGACGAAAATTTCGCCAAATAGTAAAGGGGTTAACCCATGGTTTTTCACGATTTTTCGACCAATTTCAAACTTTCAAAATAACCTTGAAATATGATAGTTTAGGCGAAATCATTTAGTTTGGCGCCGATTCCAGGCGTTTTAACTTAAAATTCGAGGAGATTTTGAAGGTCAAAAATTTCACCAAAATGTAAAGGGGTCAACCCATGCTTTTTGACGATTTTTCGACCAATTTAAAACTTTCGAGATAAGCTTAAAATATGACAGTTTAGGCGAAATCATCTAGTTTGCCGTCAATTCAAGTCGTTTTAGCTTAAAATTCCAAGAGATTTTTGAGGTCGAAAATTTCAGCAAAAAAGTAAAGGAGTTAACCCATGCTTTTTGACGATTTTTTGTCAAATTTCAAACTTTCCAAATAAGCCCGAGTTAGGAAAGTTTGGGCAGAATAACACAGTTTTGCGCTTATTTGAGGGACTTTAGACTAACATTTGAGATGATTTCTGAGGTCGAAAAATTTCACCAAAAAGTGGAGGAGTTAACCCATGGTTTTTGACGATTTTTCCACCAATTTCAAACTTTCGAGATAAGCTTAAAATATAATAGTTTAGGCGAAATCATTTAGTTTCGCGTCGATTCCAATCATTTTAGCTTAAAATTCGAAGAGATTTCTAAGGTACAAAATTTCACCAAAAGCTAAAGGGGTTAACCCACGGTTTTTGACGACTTTTCGACCAATTTCAAACTTTCGAAATAAGCTTAAAATTTAACAGCTTAAGTGAAATAATTTAATTTGGCGTCAATTCCAGTTCTTTCAGGTCAATATTTGAAGAGATTTTTTAGGTCGAAAATTTCATTAAAAAGTAAAGGGGTTAACCCACGGTTTTTCATGATTTTTTGTCAAATTTCAAACTTTAAAAATAAGCCCGAATTAGGAACGTTTAGCACAAATAACACAGTTTTTCCCTTTTTTTAGGGACTTTAGACTAACATTTGAGATGATTTTTGAGGTCGAAAAATTTCACCAAAAAGTAAATGGGTTAACACATGGCTTTTGACGATTTTTCGACCAATTTCAAACTTTCCAAATAAGCCGCAAAATATGAAAGTTTGGGCCAAACAACACAATTTTGCTCTTATTTGAGGCTCTTTAGACTAACATTTGGGATGATCTTTGAGGGCGAAGAATTTCACCAAAAAGTAAAAGGGTTAACCCATGGTTTTTGACGATATTTCGACCAATTTCAAACTTTCCAAATAAGCCCAAAATATGAACGTTTGGGCCAAATAACACAGTTTTGCTCTTATTTGAGGCTCTTTAGACTAACATTTGGGATGATTTCAGAGGGCGAAAAATTTCACCAAAAAGTAAAGGGGTTAACCCATGGTTTTTGACGATATTTCGACCAATTTCAAACTTTCCAAATAAGCCCAAAATATGAAAGTTTGGGCCAAATAACACAGTTTTGCTCTCATTTGAGGCTCTTTAGACTAACATTTGGGAAGATTTCAGAGGGCGAAAAATTTCACCAAAAAGTAAAGGGGTTAACCCATGGTTTTTGATGATATTTCGACCAATTTCAAACTTTCCAAATAAGCCCAAAATATGAAAGTTTGGGCCAAATAACACGGTTTTGCTCTTATTTGAGGCTCTTTCGACTAACATTTGGGATAATCTTTGAGGGCGAAGAATTTCACCAAAAAGTAAAGGGGTTAACCCATGGTTTTTGACGATTTTTCGACCAATTTCAAACTTTCGAAATAAGGTCAAAATATGAAAGTTTATTGCATAGAAAGTAGTTTTGCAGTGATTGGAGTGGTTTTTCGGTGAAATTACGTGGAATATTTTAGATCGAAAAATTCGACCAAAAAGTAAAGGGGTTAACCTTTGGTTTTTGACGATTTTTCGACCAATTTCCAACTTTCGAAATAAGGTCAAAATATGAAAGTTTATTGCATAGAAAGTAGTTTTGCAGTGATTGGAGTGGTTTTTCAGTGAAATTATGTGGAATATTTTAGGTCGAAAAATTCGACCAAAGAGTAAAAGGGTTAACCCATGGTTTTTGACGATATTTCGACCAATTTCAAACTTTCCAAATAAGCCCAAAATATGAACGTTTGGGCCAAATAACACGGTTTTGCTCTTATTTGAGGCTCTTTAGACTAACATTTGGGATGATTTCAGAGGGCGAAAAATTTCACCAAAAAGTAAAGGGGTTAACTCATGGTTTTTGATGATATTTCGGCCAATTTCCAACTTTCTAAATAAGGTCAAAATATGAAAGTTTATTGCATAGAAAGTAGTTTTGCAGTGATTGAAGTGGTTTTTCGGTGAGATTACGTGGAATATTTTAGGTCGAAAAATTCGACCAAAAAGTAAAGGGGTTAACCTTTGGTTTTTGACGATTTTTCGACCAATTTCCAACTTTCGAAATAAGGTCAAAATATGAAAGTTTATTGCATAGAAAGTAGTTTTGCAGTGATTGGAGTGGTTTTTCGGTGAAATTACGTGGAATATTTTAGGTCGAAAAATTCGACCAAAGAGTAAAGGGGTTAACCTTTGGTTTTTGACTATTTTTCGACCAATTTCCAACTTTCGAAATAAGGTCAAAATATGAAAGTTTATTGCATAGGAAGTAGTTTTGCAGTGATTGGAGTGGCTTTTCGGTGAAATTACGTGGAATATTTTAGGTCGAAAAATTCGACCAAAAAGTAAAAGGGTTAACCCATGGTTTTTGACGATTTTTCGACCAATTTCAAACTTTCAAAATAAGCCCAAAATATGAAAGTTTGGGCCAAATAACACGGTTTAGCTCTTATTTGAGGCTTTTTAGACTAACATTTGAGATGATCTTTGAGGGCGAAGAATTTCACCAAAAAGTAAAGGGGTTAACCCATGGTTTTTGACGATTTCGCGACCAATTTCAAACTTTCCAAATAAGCCCAAAATATGAAAGTTTGGGCCAAATAACACGGTTTTGCTCTTATTTGAGGCTCTTTAGACTAACATTTGGGATGATTTCAGAGGGCGAAAAATTTCACCAAAAAGTAAAGGGGTTAACCCATGGTTTTTGATGATATTTCGGCCAATTTCCAACTTTCTAAATAAGGTCAAAATATGAAAGTTTATTGCATAGAAAGTAGTTTTGCAGTGATTGAAGTGGTTTTTCGGTGAGATTACGTGGAATATTTTAGGTCGAAAAATTCGACCAAAAAGTAAAGGGGTTAACCTTTGGTTTTTGACGATTTTTCGACCAATTTCCAACTTTCGAAATAAGGTCAAAATATGAAAGTTTATTGCATAGAAAGTAGTTTTGCAGTGATTGGAGTGGTTTTTCGGTGAAATTACGTGGAATATTTTAGGTCGAAAAATTCGACCAAAGAGTAAAGGGGTTAACCTTTGGTTTTTGACTATTTTTCGACCAATTTCCAACTTTCGAAATAAGGTCAAAATATGAAAGTTTATTGCATAGGAAGTAGTTTTGCAGTGATTGGAGTGGCTTTTCGGTGAAATTACGTGGAATATTTTAGGTCGAAAAATTCGACCAAAAAGTAAAAGGGTTAACCCATGGTTTTTGACGATTTTTCGACCAATTTCAAACTTTCAAAATAAGCCCAAAATATGAAAGTTTGGGCCAAATAACACGGTTTAGCTCTTATTTGAGGCTTTTTAGACTAACATTTGAGATGATCTTTGAGGGCGAAGAATTTCACCAAAAAGTAAAGGGGTTAACCCATGGTTTTTGACGATTTCGCGACCAATTTCAAACTTTCCAAATAAGCCCAAAATATGAAAGTTTGGGCCAAATAACACGGTTTTGCTCTTGTTTGAGGCTCTTTCGACTAACATTTGGGATGATCTTTGAGGGCGAAGAATTTCACCAAAAAGTAAAGTGGTTAACCCATGGTTTTGACGATTTTTCGACCAATTTCAAACTTTCCAAATAAGGTCAAAATATGAAAGTTTATTGCATAGAAAGTAGTTTTGCAGTGATTGGAGTGGTTTTTCGGTGAGATTACGTGGAATATTTTAGGTCGAAAAATTCGACCAAAAAGTAAAGGGGTTAACCTTTGGTTTTTGACGATTTTTCGACCAATTTCCAACTTTCGAAATAAGGTCAAAATATGAAAGTTTATTGCATAGAAAGTAGTTTTGCAGTGATTGGAGTGGTTTTTCAGTGAAATTATGTGGAATATTTTAGGTCGAAAAATTCGACCAAAGAGTAAAAGGGTTAACCCATGGTTTTTGACGATATTTCGACCAATTTCAAACTTTCCAAATAAGCCCAAAATATGAACGTTTGGGCCAAATAACACGGTTTTGCTCTTATTTGAGGCTCTTTAGACTAACATTTGGGATGATTTCAGAGGGCGAAAAATTTCACCAAAAAGTAAAGGGGTTAACCCATGGTTTTTGATGATATTTCGGCCAATTTCCAACTTTCTAAATAAGGTCAAAATATGAAAGTTTATTGCATAGAAAGTAGTTTTGCAGTGATTGAAGTGGTTTTTCGGTGAGATTACGTGGAATATTTTAGGTCGAAAAATTCGACCAAAAAGTAAAGGGGTTAACCTTTGGTTTTTGACGATTTTTCGACCAATTTCCAACTTTCGAAATAAGGTCAAAATATGAAAGTTTATTGCATAGAAAGTAGTTTTGCAGTGATTGGAGTGGTTTTTCGGTGAAATTACGTGGAATATTTTAGGTCGAAAAATTCGACCAAAGAGTAAAGGGGTTAACCTTTGGTTTTTGACTATTTTTCGACCAATTTCCAACTTTCGAAATAAGGTCAAAATATGAAAGTTTATTGCATAGGAAGTAGTTTTGCAGTGATTGGAGTGGCTTTTCGGTGAAATTACGTGGAATATTTTAGGTCGAAAAATTCGACCAAAAAGTAAAAGGGTTAACCCATGGTTTTTGACGATTTTTCGACCAATTTCAAACTTTCAAAATAAGCCCAAAATATGAAAGTTTGGGCCAAATAACACGGTTTAGCTCTTATTTGAGGCTTTTTAGACTAACATTTGAGATGATCTTTGAGGGCGAAGAATTTCACCAAAAAGTAAAGGGGTTAACCCATGGTTTTTGACGATTTCGCGACCAATTTCAAACTTTCCAAATAAGCCCAAAATATGAAAGTTTGGGCCAAATAACACGGTTTTGCTCTTGTTTGAGGCTCTTTAGACTAACATTTGGGATGATCTTTGAGGGCGAAGAATTTCACCAAAAAGTAAAGTGGTTAACCCATGGTTTTGACGATTTTTCGACCAATTTCAAACTTTCCAAATAAGGTCAAAATATGAAAGTTTATTGCATAGAAAGTAGTTTTGCAGTGATTGGAGTGGTTTTTCGGTGAGATTACGTGGAATATTTTAGGTCGAAAAATTCGACCAAAAAGTAAAGGGGTTAACCTTTGGTTTTTGACGATTTTTCGACCAATTTCCAACTTTCGAAATAAGGTCAAAATATGAAAGTTTATTGCATAGAAAGTAGTTTTGCAGTGATTGGAGTGGTTTTTCAGTGAAATTATGTGGAATATTTTAGGTCGAAAAATTCGACCAAAGAGTAAAAGGGTTAACCCATGGTTTTTGACGATATTTCGACCAATTTCAAACTTTCCAAATAAGCCCAAAATATGAACGTTTGGGCCAAATAACACGGTTTTGCTCTTATTTGAGGCTCTTTAGACTAACATTTGGGATGATTTCAGAGGGCGAAAAATTTCACCAAAAAGTAAAGGGGTTAACCCATGGTTTTTGATGATATTTCGGCCAATTTCCAACTTTCTAAATAAGGTCAAAATATGAAAGTTTATTGCATAGAAAGTAGTTTTGCAGTGATTGAAGTGGTTTTTCGGTGAGATTACGTGGAATATTTTAGGTCGAAAAATTCGACCAAAAAGTAAAGGGGTTAACCTTTGGTTTTTGACGATTTTTCGACCAATTTCCAACTTTCGAAATAAGGTCAAAATATGAAAGTTTATTGCATAGAAAGTAGTTTTGCAGTGATTGGAGTGGTTTTTCGGTGAAATTACGTGGAATATTTTAGGTCGAAAAATTCGACCAAAGAGTAAAGGGGTTAACCTTTGGTTTTTGACTATTTTTCGACCAATTTCCAACTTTCGAAATAAGGTCAAAATATGAAAGTTTATTGCATAGGAAGTAGTTTTGCAGTGATTGGAGTGGCTTTTCGGTGAAATTACGTGGAATATTTTAGGTCGAAAAATTCGACCAAAAAGTAAAAGGGTTAACCCATGGTTTTTGACGATTTCGCGACCAATTTCAAACTTTCCAAATAAGCCCAAAATATGAAAGTTTGGGCCAAATAACACGGTTTTGCTCTTATTTGAGGCTCTTTAGACTAACATTTGGGATGATTTCAGAGGGCGAAAAATTTCACCAAAAAGTAAAGGGGTTAACCCATGGTTTTTGATGATATTTCGGCCAATTTCCAACTTTCTAAATAAGGTCAAAATATGAAAGTTTATTGCATAGAAAGTAGTTTTGCAGTGATTGAAGTGGTTTTTCGGTGAGATTACGTGGAATATTTTAGGTCAAAAAATATGACCAAAAAGTAAAGGGGTTAACCTTTGGTTTTTGACGATTTTTCGACCAATTTCCAACTTTCGAAATAAGGTCAAAATATGAAAGTTTATTGCATAGAAAGTAGTTTTGCAGTGATTGGAGTGGTTTTTCGGTGAAATTACGTGGAATATTTTAGGTCGAAAAATTCGACCAAAGAGTAAAGGGGTTAACCTTTGGTTTTTGACTATTTTTCGACCAATTTCCAACTTTCGAAATAAGGTCAAAATATGAAAGTTTATTGCATAGAAAGTAGTTTTGCAGTGATTGGAGTGGTTTTTCAGTGAAATTATGTGGAATATTTTAGTCGAAAAATTCGACCAAAGAGTAAAAGGGTTAACCCATGGTTTTTGACGATATTTCGACCAATTTCAAACTTTCCAAATAAGCCCAAAATATGAACGTTTGGGCCAAATAACACGGTTTTGCTCTTATTTGAGGCTCTTTAGACTAACATTTGGGATGATTTCAGAGGGCGAAAAATTTCACCAAAAAGTAAAGGGGTTAACCCATGGTTTTTGATGATATTTCGGCCAATTTCCAACTTTCTAAATAAGGTCAAAATATGAAAGTTTATTGCATAGAAAGTAGTTTTGCAGTGATTGAAGTGGTTTTTCGGTGAGATTACGTGGAATATTTTAGGTCGAAAAATTCGACCAAAAAGTAAAGGGGTTAACCTTTGGTTTTTGACGATTTTTCGACCAATTTCCAACTTTCGAAATAAGGTCAAAATATGAAAGTTTATTGCATAGAAAGTAGTTTTGCAGTGATTGGAGTGGTTTTTCGGTGAAATTACGTGGAATATTTTAGGTCGAAAAATTCGACCAAAGAGTAAAGGGGTTAACCTTTGGTTTTTGACTATTTTTCGACCAATTTCCAACTTTCGAAATAAGGTCAAAATATGAAAGTTTATTGCATAGGAAGTAGTTTTGCAGTGATTGGAGTGGCTTTTCGGTGAAATTACGTGGAATATTTTAGGTCGAAAAATTCGACCAAAAAGTAAAAGGGTTAACCCATGGTTTTTGACGATTTTTCGACCAATTTCAAACTTTCCAAATAAGCCCAAAATATGAAAGTTTGGGCCAAATAACACGGTTTTGCTCTTATTTGAGGCTCTTTAGACTAACATTTGGGATGATTTCAGAGGGCGAAAAATTTCACCAAAAAGTAAAGGGGTTAACCCATGGTTTTTGATGATATTTCGGCCAATTTCCAACTTTCTAAATAAGGTCAAAATATGAAAGTTTATTGCATAGAAAGTAGTTTTGCAGTGATTGAAGTGGTTTTTCGGTGAGA
The DNA here is from genome assembly GCA_030142905.1 of Heliopora coerulea. Lineage (NCBI taxonomy): Eukaryota > Metazoa > Cnidaria > Anthozoa > Scleralcyonacea > Helioporidae > Heliopora > Heliopora coerulea. The sequence continues at coordinate 888,772 of JASJOG010000019.1, read as the reverse complement.
TTACGTGGAATATTTTAGGTCGAAAAATTCGACCAAAAAGTAAAGGGGTTAACCTTTGGTTTTTGACGATTTTTCGACCAATTTCCAACTTTCGAAATAAGGTCAAAATATGAAAGTTTATTGCATAGAAAGTAGTTTTGCAGTGATTGGAGTGGTTTTTCGGTGAAATTACGTGGAATATTTTAGGTCGAAAAATTCGACCAAAGAGTAAAGGGGTTAACCTTTGGTTTTTGACTATTTTTCGACCAATTTCCAACTTTCGAAATAAGGTCAAAATATGAAAGTTTATTGCATAGGAAGTAGTTTTGCAGTGATTGGAGTGGCTTTTCGGTGAAATTACGTGGAATATTTTAGGTCGAAAAATTCGACCAAAAAGTAAAAGGGTTAACCCATGGTTTTTGACGATTTTTCGACCAATTTCAAACTTTCAAAATAAGCCCAAAATATGAAAGTTTGGGCCAAATAACACGGTTTAGCTCTTATTTGAGGCTTTTTAGACTAACATTTGAGATGATCTTTGAGGGCGAAGAATTTCACCAAAAAGTAAAGGGGTTAACCCATGGTTTTTGACGATTTCGCGACCAATTTCAAACTTTCCAAATAAGCCCAAAATATGAAAGTTTGGGCCAAATAACACGGTTTTGCTCTTGTTTGAGGCTCTTTCGACTAACATTTGGGATGATCTTTGAGGGCGAAGAATTTCACCAAAAAGTAAAGTGGTTAACCCATGGTTTTGACGATTTTTCGACCAATTTCAAACTTTCCAAATAAGGTCAAAATATGAAAGTTTATTGCATAGAAAGTAGTTTTGCAGTGATTGGAGTGGTTTTTCGGTGAGATTACGTGGAATATTTTAGGTCGAAAAATTCGACCAAAAAGTAAAGGGGTTAACCTTTGGTTTTTGACGATTTTTCGACCAATTTCCAACTTTCGAAATAAGGTCAAAATATGAAAGTTTATTGCATAGAAAGTAGTTTTGCAGTGATTGGAGTGGTTTTTCAGTGAAATTATGTGGAATATTTTAGGTCGAAAAATTCGACCAAAGAGTAAAAGGGTTAACCCATGGTTTTTGACGATATTTCGACCAATTTCAAACTTTCCAAATAAGCCCAAAATATGAACGTTTGGGCCAAATAACACGGTTTTGCTCTTATTTGAGGCTCTTTCGACTAACATTTGGGATGATTTCAGAGGGCGAAAAATTTAACCAAAAAGTAAAGGGGTTAACCCATGGTTTTTGATGATATTTCGGCCAATTTCCAACTTTCTAAATAAGGTCAAAATATGAAAGTTTATTGCATAGAAAGTAGTTTTGCAGTGATTGAAGTGGTTTTTCGGTGAGATTACGTGGAATATTTTAGGTCGAAAAATTCGACCAAAAAGTAAAGGGGTTAACCTTTGGTTTTTGACGATTTTTCGACCAATTTCCAACTTTCGAAATAAGGTCAAAATATGAAAGTTTATTGCATAGAAAGTAGTTTTGCAGTGATTGGAGTGGTTTTTCGGTGAAATTACGTGGAATATTTTAGGTCGAAAAATTCGACCAAAGAGTAAAGGGGTTAACCTTTGGTTTTTGACTATTTTTCGACCAATTTCCAACTTTCAAAATAAGGTCAAAATATGAAAGTTTATTGCATAGGAAGTAGTTTTGCAGTGATTGGAGTGGCTTTTCGGTGAAATTACGTGGAATATTTTAGGTCGAAAAATTCGACCAAAAAGTAAAAGGGTTAACCCATGGTTTTTGACGATTTTTCGACCAATTTCAAACTTTCAAAATAAGCCCAAAATATGAAAGTTTGGGCCAAATAACACGGTTTAGCTCTTATTTGAGGCTTTTTAGACTAACATTTGAGATGATCTTTGAGGGCGAAGAATTTCACCAAAAAGTAAAGGGGTTAACCCATGGTTTTTGACGATTTCGCGACCAATTTCAAACTTTCCAAATAAGCCCAAAATATGAAAGTTTGGGCCAAATAACACGGTTTTGCTCTTGTTTGAGGCTCTTTCGACTAACATTTGGGATGATCTTTGAGGGCGAAGAATTTCACCAAAAAGTAAAGGGGTTAACCCATGGTTTTTGACGATATTTCGACCAATTTCAAACTTTCCAAATAAGGTCAAAATATGAAAGTTTATTGCATAGAAAGTAGTTTTGCAGTGATTGGAGTGGTTTTTCGGTGAAATTACGTGGAATATTTTAGATCGAAAAATTCGACCAAAAAGTAAAGGGGTTAACCTTTGGTTTTTGACGATTTTTCGACCAATTTCCAACTTTCGAAATAAGGTCAAAATATGAAAGTTTATTGCATAGAAAGTAGTTTTGCAGTGATTGGAGTGGTTTTTCAGTGAAATTATGTGGAATATTTTAGGTCGAAAAATTCGACCAAAGAGTAAAAGGGTTAACCCATGGTTTTTGACGATATTTCGACCAATTTCAAACTTTCCAAATAAGCCCAAAATATGAACGTTTGGGCCAAATAACACGGTTTTGCTCTTATTTGAGGCTCTTTAGACTAACATTTGGGATGATTTCAGAGGGCGAAAAATTTCACCAAAAAGTAAAGGGGTTAACCCATGGTTTTTGATGATATTTCGGCCAATTTCCAACTTTCTAAATAAGGTCAAAATATGAAAGTTTATTGCATAGAAAGTAGTTTTGCAGTGATTGAAGTGGTTTTTCGGTGAGATTACGTGGAATATTTTAGGTCGAAAAATTCGACCAAAAAGTAAAGGGGTTAACCTTTGGTTTTTGACGATTTTTCGACCAATTTCCAACTTTCGAAATAAGGTCAAAATATGAAAGTTTATTGCATAGAAAGTAGTTTTGCAGTGATTGGAGTGGTTTTTCGGTGAAATTACGTGGAATATTTTAGGTCGAAAAATTCGACCAAAGAGTAAAGGGGTTAACCTTTGGTTTTTGACTATTTTTCGACCAATTTCCAACTTTCGAAATAAGGTCAAAATATGAAAGTTTATTGCATAGGAAGTAGTTTTGCAGTGATTGGAGTGGCTTTTCGGTGAAATTACGTGGAATATTTTAGGTCGAAAAATTCGACCAAAAAGTAAAGGGGTTAACCTTTGGTTTTTGACGATTTTTCGACCAATTTCCAACTTTCTAAATAAGGTCAAAATATGAAAGTTTATTGCATAGAAAGTAGTTTTGCAGTGATTGAAGTGGTTTTTCGGTGAGATTACGTGGAATATTTTAGGTCGAAAAATTCGACCAAAAAGTAAAGGGGTTAACCTTTGGTTTTTGACGATTTTTCGACCAATTTCCAACTTTCGAAATAAGGTCAAAATATGAAAGTTTATTGCATAGAAAGTAGTTTTGCAGTGATTGGAGTGGTTTTTCGGTGAAATTACGTGGAATATTTTAGGTCGAAAAATTCGACCAAAGAGTAAAGGGGTTAACCTTTGGTTTTTGACTATTTTTCGACCAATTTCCAACTTTCGAAATAAGGTCAAAATATGAAAGTTTATTGCATAGGAAGTAGTTTTGCAGTGATTGGAGTGGCTTTTCGGTGAAATTACGTGGAATATTTTAGGTCGAAAAATTCGACCAAAAAGTAAAAGGGTTAACCCATGGTTTTTGACGATTTCGCGACCAATTTCAAACTTTCCAAATAAGCCCAAAATATGAAAGTTTGGGCCAAATAACACGGTTTTGCTCTTATTTGAGGCTCTTTAGACTAACATTTGGGATGATTTCAGAGGGCGAAAAATTTCACCAAAAAGTAAAGGGGTTAACCCATGGTTTTTGATGATATTTCGGCCAATTTCCAACTTTCTAAATAAGGTCAAAATATGAAAGTTTATTGCATAGAAAGTAGTTTTGCAGTGATTGAAGTGGTTTTTCGGTGAGATTACGTGGAATATTTTAGGTCGAAAAATTCGACCAAAAAGTAAAGGGGTTAACCTTTGGTTTTTGACGATTTTTCGACCAATTTCCAACTTTCGAAATAAGGTCAAAATATGAAAGTTTATTGCATAGAAAGTAGTTTTGCAGTGATTGGAGTGGTTTTTCGGTGAAATTACGTGGAATATTTTAGGTCGAAAAATTCGACCAAAGAGTAAAGGGGTTAACCTTTGGTTTTTGACTATTTTTCGACCAATTTCCAACTTTCGAAATAAGGTCAAAATATGAAAGTTTATTGCATAGAAAGTAGTTTTGCAGTGATTGGAGTGGTTTTTCAGTGAAATTATGTGGAATATTTTAGGTCGAAAAATTCGACCAAAGAGTAAAAGGGTTAACCCATGGTTTTTGACGATATTTCGACCAATTTCAAACTTTCCAAATAAGCCCAAAATATGAACGTTTGGGCCAAATAACACGGTTTTGCTCTTATTTGAGGCTCTTTAGACTAACATTTGGGATGATTTCAGAGGGCGAAAAATTTCACCAAAAAGTAAAGGGGTTAACCCATGGTTTTTGATGATATTTCGGCCAATTTCCAACTTTCTAAATAAGGTCAAAATATGAAAGTTTATTGCATAGAAAGTAGTTTTGCAGTGATTGAAGTGGTTTTTCGGTGAGATTACGTGGAATATTTTAGGTCGAAAAATTCGACCAAAAAGTAAAGGGGTTAACCTTTGGTTTTTGACGATTTTTCGACCAATTTCCAACTTTCGAAATAAGGTCAAAATATGAAAGTTTATTGCATAGAAAGTAGTTTTGCAGTGATTGGAGTGGTTTTTCGGTGAAATTACGTGGAATATTTTAGGTCGAAAAATTCGACCAAAGAGTAAAGGGGTTAACCTTTGGTTTTTGACTATTTTTCGACCAATTTCCAACTTTCGAAATAAGGTCAAAATATGAAAGTTTATTGCATAGGAAGTAGTTTTGCAGTGATTGGAGTGGCTTTTCGGTGAAATTACGTGGAATATTTTAGGTCGAAAAATTCGACCAAAAAGTAAAAGGGTTAACCCATGGTTTTTGACGATTTTTCGACCAATTTCAAACTTTCCAAATAAGCCCAAAATATGAAAGTTTGGGCCAAATAACACGGTTTTGCTCTTATTTGAGGCTCTTTAGACTAACATTTGGGATGATTTCAGAGGGCGAAAAATTTCACCAAAAAGTAAAGGGGTTAACCCATGGTTTTTGATGATATTTCGGCCAATTTCCAACTTTCTAAATAAGGTCAAAATATGAAAGTTTATTGCATAGAAAGTAGTTTTGCAGTGATTGAAGTGGTTTTTCGGTGAGATTACGTGGAATATTTTAGGTCGAAAAATTCGACCAAAAAGTAAAGGGGTTAACCTTTGGTTTTTGACGATTTTTCGACCAATTTCCAACTTTCGAAATAAGGTCAAAATATGAAAGTTTATTGCATAGAAAGTAGTTTTGCAGTGATTGGAGTGGTTTTTCGGTGAAATTACGTGGAATATTTTAGGTCGAAAAATTCGACCAAAGAGTAAAGGGGTTAACCTTTGGTTTTTGACTATTTTTCGACCAATTTCCAACTTTCGAAATAAGGTCAAAATATGAAAGTTTATTGCATAGGAAGTAGTTTTGCAGTGATTGGAGTGGCTTTTCGGTGAAATTACGTGGAATATTTTAGGTCGAAAAATTCGACCAAAAAGTAAAAGGGTTAACCCATGGTTTTTGACGATTTTTCGACCAATTTCAAACTTTCAAAATAAGCCCAAAATATGAAAGTTTGGGCCAAATAACACGGTTTAGCTCTTATTTGAGGCTTTTTAGACTAACATTTGAGATGATCTTTGAGGGCGAAGAATTTCACCAAAAAGTAAAGGGGTTAACCCATGGTTTTTGACGATTTCGCGACCAATTTCAAACTTTCCAAATAAGCCCAAAATATGAAAGTTTGGGCCAAATAACACGGTTTTGCTCTTGTTTGAGGCTCTTTCGACTAACATTTGGGATGATCTTTGAGGGCGAAGAATTTCACCAAAAAGTAAAGTGGTTAACCCATGGTTTTGACGATTTTTCGACCAATTTCAAACTTTCCAAATAAGGTCAAAATATGAAAGTTTATTGCATAGAAAGTAGTTTTGCAGTGATTGGAGTGGTTTTTCGGTGAGATTACGTGGAATATTTTAGGTCGAAAAATTCGACCAAAAAGTAAAGGGGTTAACCTTTGGTTTTTGACGATTTTTCGACCAATTTCCAACTTTCGAAATAAGGTCAAAATATGAAAGTTTATTGCATAGAAAGTAGTTTTGCAGTGATTGGAGTGGTTTTTCAGTGAAATTATGTGGAATATTTTAGGTCGAAAAATTCGACCAAAGAGTAAAAGGGTTAACCCATGGTTTTTGACGATATTTCGACCAATTTCAAACTTTCCAAATAAGCCCAAAATATGAACGTTTGGGCCAAATAACACGGTTTTGCTCTTATTTGAGGCTCTTTAGACTAACATTTGGGATGATTTCAGAGGGCGAAAAATTTCACCAAAAAGTAAAGGGGTTAACCCATGGTTTTTGATGATATTTCGGCCAATTTCCAACTTTCTAAATAAGGTCAAAATATGAAAGTTTATTGCATAGAAAGTAGTTTTGCAGTGATTGAAGTGGTTTTTCGGTGAGATTACGTGGAATATTTTAGGTCGAAAAATTCGACCAAAAAGTAAAGGGGTTAACCTTTGGTTTTTGACGATTTTTCGACCAATTTCCAACTTTCGAAATAAGGTCAAAATATGAAAGTTTATTGCATAGAAAGTAGTTTTGCAGTGATTGGAGTGGTTTTTCGGTGAAATTACGTGGAATATTTTAGGTCGAAAAATTCGACCAAAGAGTAAAGGGGTTAACCTTTGGTTTTTGACTATTTTTCGACCAATTTCCAACTTTCAAAATAAGGTCAAAATATGAAAGTTTATTGCATAGGAAGTAGTTTTGCAGTGATTGGAGTGGCTTTTCGGTGAAATTACGTGGAATATTTTAGGTCGAAAAATTCGACCAAAAAGTAAAAGGGTTAACCCATGGTTTTTGACGATTTTTCGACCAATTTCAAACTTTCAAAATAAGCCCAAAATATGAAAGTTTGGGCCAAATAACACGGTTTAGCTCTTATTTGAGGCTTTTTAGACTAACATTTGAGATGATCTTTGAGGGCGAAGAATTTCACCAAAAAGTAAAGGGGTTAACCCATGGTTTTTGACGATTTCGCGACCAATTTCAAACTTTCCAAATAAGCCCAAAATATGAAAGTTTGGGCCAAATAACACGGTTTTGCTCTTGTTTGAGGCTCTTTCGACTAACATTTGGGATGATCTTTGAGGGCGAAGAATTTCACCAAAAAGTAAAGGGGTTAACCCATGGTTTTTGACGATATTTCGACCAATTTCAAACTTTCCAAATAAGGTCAAAATATGAAAGTTTATTGCATAGAAAGTAGTTTTGCAGTGATTGGAGTGGTTTTTCGGTGAAATTACGTGGAATATTTTAGATCGAAAAATTCGACCAAAAAGTAAAGGGGTTAACCTTTGGTTTTTGACGATTTTTCGACCAATTTCCAACTTTCGAAATAAGGTCAAAATATGAAAGTTTATTGCATAGAAAGTAGTTTTGCAGTGATTGGAGTGGTTTTTCAGTGAAATTATGTGGAATATTTTAGGTCGAAAAATTCGACCAAAGAGTAAAAGGGTTAACCCATGGTTTTTGACGATATTTCGACCAATTTCAAACTTTCCAAATAAGCCCAAAATATGAACGTTTGGGCCAAATAACACGGTTTTGCTCTTATTTGAGGCTCTTTAGACTAACATTTGGGATGATTTCAGAGGGCGAAAAATTTCACCAAAAAGTAAAGGGGTTAACCCATGGTTTTTGATGATATTTCGGCCAATTTCCAACTTTCTAAATAAGGTCAAAATATGAAAGTTTATTGCATAGAAAGTAGTTTTGCAGTGATTGAAGTGGTTTTTCGGTGAGATTACGTGGAATATTTTAGGTCGAAAAATTCGACCAAAAAGTAAAGGGGTTAACCTTTGGTTTTTGACGATTTTTCGACCAATTTCCAACTTTCGAAATAAGGTCAAAATATGAAAGTTTATTGCATAGAAAGTAGTTTTGCAGTGATTGGAGTGGTTTTTCGGTGAAATTACGTGGAATATTTTAGGTCGAAAAATTCGACCAAAGAGTAAAGGGGTTAACCTTTGGTTTTTGACTATTTTTCGACCAATTTCCAACTTTCGAAATAAGGTCAAAATATGAAAGTTTATTGCATAGGAAGTAGTTTTGCAGTGATTGGAGTGGCTTTTCGGTGAAATTACGTGGAATATTTTAGGTCGAAAAATTCGACCAAAAAGTAAAGGGGTTAACCTTTGGTTTTTGACGATTTTTCGACCAATTTCCAACTTTCGAAATAAGGTCAAAATATGAAAGTTTATTGCATAGAAAGTAGTTTTGCAGTGATTGGAGTGGTTTTTCGGTGAAATTACGTGGAATATTTTAGGTCGAAAAATTCGACCAAAGAGTAAAGGGGTTAACCTTTGGTTTTTGACTATTTTTCGACCAATTTCCAACTTTCGAAATAAGGTCAAAATATGAAAGTTTATTGCATAGGAAGTAGTTTTGCAGTGATTGGAGTGGCTTTTCGGTGAAATTACGTGGAATATTTTAGGTCGAAAAATTCGACCAAAAAGTAAAAGGGTTAACCCATGGTTTTTGACGATTTTTCGACCAATTTCAAACTTTCAAAATAAGCCCAAAATATGAAAGTTTGGGCCAAATAACACGGTTTAGCTCTTATTTGAGGCTTTTTAGACTAACATTTGAGATGATCTTTGAGGGCGAAGAATTTCACCAAAAAGTAAAGGGGTTAACCCATGGTTTTTGACGATTTCGCGACCAATTTCAAACTTTCCAAATAAGCCCAAAATATGAAAGTTTGGGCCAAATAACACGGTTTTGCTCTTGTTTGAGGCTCTTTCGACTAACATTTGGGATGATCTTTGAGGGCGAAGAATTTCACCAAAAAGTAAAGTGGTTAACCCATGGTTTTGACGATTTTTCGACCAATTTCAAACTTTCCAAATAAGGTCAAAATATGAAAGTTTATTGCATAGAAAGTAGTTTTGCAGTGATTGGAGTGGTTTTTCGGTGAGATTACGTGGAATATTTTAGGTCGAAAAATTCGACCAAAAAGTAAAGGGGTTAACCTTTGGTTTTTGACGATTTTTCGACCAATTTCCAACTTTCGAAATAAGGTCAAAATATGAAAGTTTATTGCATAGAAAGTAGTTTTGCAGTGATTGGAGTGGTTTTTCAGTGAAATTATGTGGAATATTTTAGGTCGAAAAATTCGACCAAAGAGTAAAAGGGTTAACCCATGGTTTTTGACGATATTTCGACCAATTTCAAACTTTCCAAATAAGCCCAAAATATGAACGTTTGGGCCAAATAACACGGTTTTGCTCTTATTTGAGGCTCTTTAGACTAACATTTGGGATGATTTCAGAGGGCGAAAAATTTCACCAAAAAGTAAAGGGGTTAACCCATGGTTTTTGATGATATTTCGGCCAATTTCCAACTTTCTAAATAAGGTCAAAATATGAAAGTTTATTGCATAGAAAGTAGTTTTGCAGTGATTGAAGTGGTTTTTCGGTGAGATTACGTGGAATATTTTAGGTCGAAAAATTCGACCAAAAAGTAAAGGGGTTAACCTTTGGTTTTTGACGATTTTTCGACCAATTTCCAACTTTCGAAATAAGGTCAAAATATGAAAGTTTATTGCATAGAAAGTAGTTTTGCAGTGATTGGAGTGGTTTTTCGGTGAAATTACGTGGAATATTTTAGGTCGAAAAATTCGACCAAAGAGTAAAGGGGTTAACCTTTGGTTTTTGACTATTTTTCGACCAATTTCCAACTTTCGAAATAAGGTCAAAATATGAAAGTTTATTGCATAGGAAGTAGTTTTGCAGTGATTGGAGTGGCTTTTCGGTGAAATTACGTGGAATATTTTAGGTCGAAAAATTCGACCAAAAAGTAAAAGGGTTAACCCATGGTTTTTGACGATTTTTCGACCAATTTCAAACTTTCAAAATAAGCCCAAAATATGAAAGTTTGGGCCAAATAACACGGTTTAGCTCTTATTTGAGGCTTTTTAGACTAACATTTGAGATGATCTTTGAGGGCGAAGAATTTCACCAAAAAGTAAAGGGGTTAACCCATGGTTTTTGACGATTTCGCGACCAATTTCAAACTTTCCAAATAAGCCCAAAATATGAAAGTTTGGGCCAAATAACACGGTTTTGCTCTTGTTTGAGGCTCTTTCGACTAACATTTGGGATGATCTTTGAGGGCGAAGAATTTCACCAAAAAGTAAAGTGGTTAACCCATGGTTTTGACGATTTTTCGACCAATTTCAAACTTTCCAAATAAGGTCAAAATATGAAAGTTTATTGCATAGAAAGTAGTTTTGCAGTGATTGGAGTGGTTTTTCGGTGAGATTACGTGGAATATTTTAGGTCGAAAAATTCGACCAAAAAGTAAAGGGGTTAACCTTTGGTTTTTGACGATTTTTCGACCAATTTCCAACTTTCGAAATAAGGTCAAAATATGAAAGTTTATTGCATAGAAAGTAGTTTTGCAGTGATTGGAGTGGTTTTTCAGTGAAATTATGTGGAATATTTTAGGTCGAAAAATTCGACCAAAGAGTAAAAGGGTTAACCCATGGTTTTTGACGATATTTCGACCAATTTCAAACTTTCCAAATAAGCCCAAAATATGAACGTTTGGGCCAAATAACACGGTTTTGCTCTTATTTGAGGCTCTTTAGACTAACATTTGGGATGATTTCAGAGGGCGAAAAATTTCACCAAAAAGTAAAGGGGTTAACCCATGGTTTTTGATGATATTTCGGCCAATTTCCAACTTTCTAAATAAGGTCAAAATATGAAAGTTTATTGCATAGAAAGTAGTTTTGCAGTGATTGAAGTGGTTTTTCGGTGAGATTACGTGGAATATTTTAGGTCGAAAAATTCGACCAAAAAGTAAAGGGGTTAACCTTTGGTTTTTGACGATTTTTCGACCAATTTCCAACTTTCGAAATAAGGTCAAAATATGAAAGTTTATTGCATAGAAAGTAGTTTTGCAGTGATTGGAGTGGTTTTTCGGTGAGATTACGTGGAATATTTTAGGTCGAAAAATTCGACCAAAAAGTAAAGGGGTTAACCTTTGGTTTTTGACGATTTTTCGACCAATTTCCAACTTTCGAAATAAGGTCAAAATATGAAAGTTTATTGCATAGAAAGTAGTTTTGCAGTGATTGGAGTGGTTTTTCAGTGAAATTATGTGGAATATTTTAGGTCGAAAAATTCGACCAAAGAGTAAAAGGGTTAACCCATGGTTTTTGACGATATTTCGACCAATTTCAAACTTTCCAAATAAGCCCAAAATATGAACGTTTGGGCCAAATAACACGGTTTTGCTCTTATTTGAGGCTCTTTCGACTAACATTTGGGATGATTTCAGAGGGCGAAAAATTTAACCAAAAAGTAAAGGGGTTAACCCATGGTTTTTGATGATATTTCGGCCAATTTCCAACTTTCTAAATAAGGTCAAAATATGAAAGTTTATTGCATAGAAAGTAGTTTTGCAGTGATTGAAGTGGTTTTTCGGTGAGATTACGTGGAATATTTTAGGTCGAAAAATTCGACCAAAAAGTAAAGGGGTTAACCTTTGGTTTTTGACGATTTTTCGACCAATTTCCAACTTTCGAAATAAGGTCAAAATATGAAAGTTTATTGCATAGAAAGTAGTTTTGCAGTGATTGGAGTGGTTTTTCGGTGAAATTACGTGGAATATTTTAGGTCGAAAAATTCGACCAAAGAGTAAAGGGGTTAACCTTTGGTTTTTGACTATTTTTCGACCAATTTCCAACTTTCGAAATAAGGTCAAAATATGAAAGTTTATTGCATAGGAAGTAGTTTTGCAGTGATTGGAGTGGCTTTTCGGTGAAATTACGTGGAATATTTTAGGTCGAAAAATTCGACCAAAAAGTAAAAGGGTTAACCCATGGTTTTTGACGATTTTTCGACCAATTTCAAACTTTCAAAATAAGCCCAAAATATGAAAGTTTGGGCCAAATAACACGGTTTAGCTCTTATTTGAGGCTTTTTAGACTAACATTTGAGATGATCTTTGAGGGCGAAGAATTTCACCAAAAAGTAAAGGGGTTAACCCATGGTTTTTGACTATTTTTCGACAAATTTCAAACATTCTAAATAAGCTTTAAAAAGGACAGTTTAGGCGAAATCGTTTAGTTTGGCGTCGATTCCAGGCGTTTTACCATAAAATTGCATCAGATTTTTGAGGACGAAAATTTCGCCAAATAGTAAAGGGGTTAACCCATGGTTTTTCACGATTTTTCGACCAATTTCAAACTTTCAAAATAACCTTGAAATATGATAGTTTAGGCGAAATCATTTAGTTTGGCGCCGATTCCAGGCGTTTTAACTTAAAATTCGAGGAGATTTTGAAGGTCAAAAATCTCACCAAAATGTAAAGGGGTCAACCCATGCTTTTTGACGATTTTTCGACCAATTTAAAACTTTCGAGATAAGCTTAAAATATGACAGTTTAGGCGAAATCATCTAGTTTGCCGTCAATTCAAGTCGTTTTAGCTTAAAATTCCAAGAGATTTTTGAGGTCGAAAATTTCAGCAAAAAAGTAAAGGAGTTAACCCATGCTTTTTGACGATTTTTTGTCAAATTTCAAACTTTCCAAATAAGCCCGAGTTAGGAAAGTTTGGGCAGAATAACACAGTTTTGCGCTTATTTGAGGGACTTTAGACTAACATTTGAGATGATTTCTGAGGTCGAAAAATTTCACCAAAAAGTGGAGGAGTTAACCCATGGTTTTTGACGATTTTTCCACCAATTTCAAACTTTCGAGATAAGCTTAAAATATAATAGTTTAGGCGAAATCATTTAGTTTCGCGTCGATTCCAATCATTTTAGCTTAAAATTCGAAGAGATTTCTAAGGTACAAAATTTCACCAAAAGCTAAAGGGGTTAACCCACGGTTTTTGACGACTTTTCGACCAATTTCAAACTTTCGAAATAAGCTTAAAATTTAACAGCTTAAGTGAAATAATTTAATTTGGCGTCAATTCCAGTTCTTTCAGGTCAATATTTGAAGAGATTTTTTAGGTCGAAAATTTCATTAAAAAGTAAAGGGGTTAACCCACGGTTTTTCATGATTTTTTGTCAAATTTCAAACTTTAAAAATAAGCCCGAATTAGGAACGTTTAGCACAAATAACACAGTTTTTCCCTTTTTTTAGGGACTTTAGACTAACATTTGAGATGATTTTTGAGGTCGAAAAATTTCACCAAAAAGTAAATGGGTTAACACATGGCTTTTGACGATTTTTCGACCAATTCCAAACTTTCCAAATAAGCCGCAAAATATGAAAGTTTGGGCCAAACAACACAATTTTGCTCTTATTTGAGGCTCTTTAGACTAACATTTGGGATGATCTTTGAGGGCGAAGAATTTCACCAAAAAGTAAAAGGGTTAACCCATGGTTTTTGACGATATTTCGACCAATTTCAAACTTTCCAAATAAGCCCAAAATATGAACGTTTGGGCCAAATAACACAGTTTTGCTCTTATTTGAGGCTCTTTAGACTAACATTTGGGATGATTTCAGAGGGCGAAGAATTTCACCAAAAAGTAAAGGGGTTAACCCATGGTTTTTGACGATATTTCGACCAATTTCAAACTTTCCAAATAAGCCCAAAATATGAAAGTTTGGGCCAAATAACACAGTTTTGCTCTCATTTGAGGCTCTTTAGACTAACATTTGGGAAGATTTCAGAGGGCGAAAAATTTCACCAAAAAGTAAAGGGGTTAACCCATGGTTTTTGATGATATTTCGACCAATTTCAAACTTTCCAAATAAGCCCAAAATATGAAAGTTTGGGCCAAATAACACAGTTTTGCTCTCATTTGAGGCTCTTTAGACTAACATTTGGGAAGATTTCAGAGGGCGAAAAATTTCACCAAAAAGTAAAGGGGTTAACCCATGGTTTTTGATGATATTTCGACCAATTTCAAACTTTCCAAATAAGCCCAAAATATGAAAGTTTGGGCCAAATAACACGGTTTTGCTCTTATTTGAGGCTCTTTCGACTAACATTTGGGATAATCTTTGAGGGCGAAGAATTTCACCAAAAAGTAAAGGGGTTAACCCATGGTTTTTGACGATTTTTCGACCAATTTCAAACTTTCGAAATAAGGTCAAAATATGAAAGTTTATTGCATAGAAAGTAGTTTTGCAGTGATTGGAGTGGTTTTTCGGTGAAATTACGTGGAATATTTTAGATCGAAAAATTCGACCAAAAAGTAAAGGGGTTAACCTTTGGTTTTTGACGATTTTTCGACCAATTTCCAACTTTCGAAATAAGGTCAAAATATGAAAGTTTATTGCATAGAAAGTAGTTTTGCAGTGATTGGAGTGGTTTTTCAGTGAAATTATGTGGAATATTTTAGGTCGAAAAATTCGACCAAAGAGTAAAAGGGTTAACCCATGGTTTTTGACGATATTTCGACCAATTTCAAACTTTCCAAATAAGCCCAAAATATGAACGTTTGGGCCAAATAACACGGTTTTGCTCTTATTTGAGGCTCTTTAGACTAACATTTGGGATGATTTCAGAGGGCGAAAAATTTCACCAAAAAGTAAAGGGGTTAACCCATGGTTTTTGATGATATTTCGGCCAATTTCCAACTTTCTAAATAAGGTCAAAATATGAAAGTTTATTGCATAGAAAGTAGTTTTGCAGTGATTGAAGTGGTTTTTCGGTGAGATTACGTGGAATATTTTAGGTCGAAAAATTCGACCAAAAAGTAAAGGGGTTAACCTTTGGTTTTTGACGATTTTTCGACCAATTTCCAACTTTCGAAATAAGGTCAAAATATGAAAGTTTATTGCATAGAAAGTAGTTTTGCAGTGATTGGAGTGGTTTTTCGGTGAAATTACGTGGAATATTTTAGGTCGAAAAATTCGACCAAAGAGTAAAGGGGTTAACCTTTGGTTTTTGACTATTTTTCGACCAATTTCCAACTTTCGAAATAAGGTCAAAATATGAAAGTTTATTGCATAGGAAGTAGTTTTGCAGTGATTGGAGTGGCTTTTCGGTGAAATTACGTGGAATATTTTAGGTCGAAAAATTCGACCAAAAAGTAAAAGGGTTAACCCATGGTTTTTGACGATTTTTCGACCAATTTCCAACTTTCGAAATAAGGTCAAAATATGAAAGTTTATTGCATAGAAAGTAGTTTTGCAGTGATTGGAGTGGTTTTTCGGTGAAATTACGTGGAATATTTTAGGTCGAAAAATTCGACCAAAGAGTAAAGGGGTTAACCTTTGGTTTTTGACTATTTTTCGACCAATTTCCAACTTTCGAAATAAGGTCAAAATATGAAAGTTTATTGCATAGGAAGTAGTTTTGCAGTGATTGGAGTGGCTTTTCGGTGAAATTACGTGGAATATTTTAGGTCGAAAAATTCGACCAAAAAGTAAAAGGGTTAACCCATGGTTTTTGACGATTTTTCGACCAATTTCAAACTTTCAAAATAAGCCCAAAATATGAAAGTTTGGGCCAAATAACACGGTTTAGCTCTTATTTGAGGCTTTTTAGACTAACATTTGAGATGATCTTTGAGGGCGAAGAATTTCACCAAAAAGTAAAGGGGTTAACCCATGGTTTTTGACGATTTCGCGACCAATTTCAAACTTTCCAAATAAGCCCAAAATATGAAAGTTTGGGCCAAATAACACGGTTTTGCTCTTATTTGAGGCTCTTTAGACTAACATTTGGGATGATTTCAGAGGGCGAAAAATTTCACCAAAAAGTAAAGGGGTTAACCCATGGTTTTTGATGATATTTCGGCCAATTTCCAACTTTCTAAATAAGGTCAAAATATGAAAGTTTATTGCATAGAAAGTAGTTTTGCAGTGATTGAAGTGGTTTTTCGGTGAGATTACGTGGAATATTTTAGGTCGAAAAATTCGACCAAAAAGTAAAGGGGTTAACCTTTGGTTTTTGACGATTTTTCGACCAATTTCCAACTTTCGAAATAAGGTCAAAATATGAAAGTTTATTGCATAGAAAGTAGTTTTGCAGTGATTGGAGTGGTTTTTCGGTGAAATTACGTGGAATATTTTAGGTCGAAAAATTCGACCAAAGAGTAAAGGGGTTAACCTTTGGTTTTTGACTATTTTTCGACCAATTTCCAACTTTCGAAATAAGGTCAAAATATGAAAGTTTATTGCATAGGAAGTAGTTTTGCAGTGATTGGAGTGGCTTTTCGGTGAAATTACGTGGAATATTTTATGTCGAAAAATTCGACCAAAAAGTAAAAGGGTTAACCCATGGTTTTTGACGATTTTTCGACCAATTTCAAACTTTCAAAATAAGCCCAAAATATGAAAGTTTGGGCCAAATAACACGGTTTAGCTCTTATTTGAGGCTTTTTAGACTAACATTTGAGATCATCTTTGAGGGCGAAGAATTTCACCAAAAAGTAAAGGGGTTAACCCATGGTTTTTGACGATTTCGCGACCAATTTCAAACTTTCCAAATAAGCCCAAAATATGAAAGTTTGGGCCAAATAACACGGTTTTGCTCTTGTTTGAGGCTCTTTCGACTAACATTTGGGATGATCTTTGAGGGCGAAGAATTTCACCAAAAAGTAAAGTGGTTAACCCATGGTTTTGACGATTTTTCGACCAATTTCAAACTTTCCAAATAAGGTCAAAATATGAAAGTTTATTGCATAGAAAGTAGTTTTGCAGTGATTGGAGTGGTTTTTCGGTGAGATTACGTGGAATATTTTAGGTCGAAAAATTCGACCAAAAAGTAAAGGGGTTAACCTTTGGTTTTTGACGATTTTTCGACCAATTTCCAACTTTCGAAATAAGGTCAAAATATGAAAGTTTATTGCATAGAAAGTAGTTTTGCAGTGATTGGAGTGGTTTTTCAGTGAAATTATGTGGAATATTTTAGGTCGAAAAATTCGACCAAAGAGTAAAAGGGTTAACCCATGGTTTTTGACGATATTTCGACCAATTTCAAACTTTCCAAATAAGCCCAAAATATGAACGTTTGGGCCAAATAACACGGTTTTGCTCTTATTTGAGGCTCTTTAGACTAACATTTGGGATGGTTTTAGAGGGCGAAAAATTTCATCAAAAAGTAAAGGGGTTAACTCATTTTTTTTAAAGATTTTCCGACCAATTTCAAAGTTTCCAAATAAGCCCAAAATGTGAAAGTTTGGGCTGAATAACACAGTTTTGTCCTTATTTGAAGTAGTTTAGCCTAATATTTGAAATAATTTTTGAGATCGAAAAATTTCACCGAAAAGTGAAGGGGTTAACCCATGGTTTTTAACGAGTTTTCGACCCCAAAATAAAAGGAAAACGAAGCCAGAAATTTTGGCGATTTTTCGATAGCCGAAGTGGGTGAAAATTGAGCGAAAATTGAGATAGTCTTGTACAAACCGTAAATATTTTCAATAGAAATTTAAGTGACTTTAGGTGCTAGGTAAATTTAAGGTTGAAATATGAAGCTTAGGAAAAAGCACGAATTTTTTTTAATACTTAGTTGAACCTACAGTTTTCAACCAATTTTACCGATCAAAGAATTTCATAAAACGAAACGAATTAACCCATCTTACTGAGCCCGTTTTCAACTCTCGCAACAAGCACGAAAGTTGAATATTCAGCTAAAACAATGCTCTTATGCACGCATTAAAGGTACGTAACCCTAAGCTTTAGGTTGCTTCACTGGTTGAAAAATTTGCCTAAATTGTAAAACTAAACTGTTTCTTGACCGGCTGCAGATACGTTACTGCAACGTATACCATCACTGTGAACTGCCGTTAATGCCTACCTGTGTAACTTATCGAGTTGGGCTTACCATACCCCATCGACGCAGGCGTAGACTAGTTGCCTCGCCATAGGAATATCATTCCATACACAGAACGCACGTGAAAAGAAAAAGCTAACTGCGATTAAACGCGCCCTGCCCAAGGGGCCGTTTACACGAGCCCGGGTCAGCTCATCACCCGTTCTGTCTTTTTTCTTGTTTACATGAAACCGGGCTGGTTGTTATTTCAGGCGCTTTTCCAACCCGAGTCATTCTGATAGACGATGTAAACATGTCGTTTTTACGGCCTCTTCAATTCTTGTCATTTGTTTGACAGTTCAACCACAGATTTAATCGTTATACGTTTGCGTATGCAAGAAAACAGCGATATCACGTCAGAAAAGAAGTCGCTATTTTTATCATCCATCTCAGATTTGTAGTCTTCGAGACAGACAATCAAGTATTCGACCTTTGCGCTCGACCACAGACGTAAACGAGGTTTTTCTTTGTGAGCGATCGAACTTGCCATGCTTCCATGCAAACAGACGACATAAACTGCAACTTCGGCTTGACGCAAAAAAAAAAATAAAAAAATAACTAATCAAAACTATCGTAATGCTGATACTTTACACGAGCCCGAGTAAAGTCAAGCCGTGTCTAGACGAAAAAATTGACAAAACTTTGACACCTTCACACCTGGCCAACCCAGGGACTTGAAGCGGGTAACCCGGCAAGACGGATTGACCCGGGGCTATCGTGTAAACGCTAATAGTAGTTTATTCGTAGACGGGTTGGGTGCCAACCCGGGCTCGTGTAAACGGCCCCCCAAAAAACTTGCAGGATAAAGGAAAGATGATTTGAGACAGTGAACAGACTACACGCAGCAATAACCTTAGGGTATAACCGACTCAAACATCACAGTGAGAAAGTGCGTCGTCCGCCTATTGGCTGTAAACACGCGTTGGAACCAAAACGGGGTCGCTTCTCTTTTCGGTGTTAGTCGCAAAGGTAAAAAGCTGGAATCGAAGGTTTCGCTGGGTCGAGCGCGCCGAGTGCTAGAGCGAGCCGCTGGGTCAAACGAAATCCTTTGGCGAAAGAAGGTTTGCTTCAACACCATCACTCACAATAACTTTCGAAGTAGACAATGAGCTGAAACGCCCTTCGCTGAGGACAAAATTATGATCGCATGTTATGAACTAGCATAAAAGTCAAGTGAGTCTGAAAACCACACGCATATTTGATGTAAAAAGTTAACATGTTACCGCCATAGTTCCATGTCTCAATTGTTGGCTTTCCGCAAGCCTCGGTTGTCAAATCGCAGCCAGTTCCCATGGCCATGGAGTTTGGTTGGAAACTCTTCCAATCCCCCCTGCGCCCAGATCCAGTTGCACGCTACGTTCCCCCCTTCTTGAAGGCGCCACGCTCGTTTACCATTTATCTCACCACTATTTGAACCTATGAATGGTTATGGCGCGATCAGTTTGCGTTTCGGTAGTCGACTTAACTGGGATTACTCCTGGTTCACTTTCGCCATTTGGGCCAGCCAGTAGACCTCCTAACACAGGATCTGTACAGAACCCGTTCCTCCCTTCTCCCCCCATAGACTTTATACAACCACGCTTCTATACATGCCAGACTAGTCGGTAAGTCCCTCAGTTCAAGTTCCAAGTAAGTCTCAAGTTCCTCGAGTCAAGTCCCAAGTCTTTGAGAACAAGTTCCAAGTCAAATCCCAAGTGCTCTTACATTGCCAAACCAAGTAACTGCTCAAAATCCTAGTGTTTACAAGACATTCACTAATTTTGGCTACGGTTAAAAATCAAGTCTCAGCAGAATCGAAACGAGATCACTTTCGGAACGTATACCATGGTTACTTGTCGTGAGAATGAGTTCAATGGGTCAGTGGGAAAATGGCGCGAAAATTCATCTCCAACTTCATGTAATCAAGCACGAGTACTATCGATCATTGACTAACAATGTCTGATAACTCGAGCTCTCACATGGGATAAATGCTGTTTAATAAGAAAACTGTCTTTAGTTGAAAATCCTGACGATTACCCTCTCTTGCTTTTCGTGGCAATATTACTTTTAGGTTCAAGTCAGACGCAAGTCTCGAACGGCAAAACACCAAGTCCCGAGTCAACTCTCAAGTCAATTGAGGAAAGTCCGAGTCAAGTAACAAGTCACAAAATTTTGCAACTCGAGTCCAAGTCGCTGACTCGAGTCGACAACACTGATAGATGCGTACGGAAGGATGTATAGTATGTTTGCATAGTACATGTTATACGCAGGTATGTACCCATGAGTGTGTATGACATGGACCGGTGTATAATGGGGATATTAGACATCACATTTCATGTGTTTCGTATTTCATAAGACAGTACAACTTGATACATGTGAACACGTATGTATACGAGTGCGTAAAACATGCGCGTGAATTGATGAACAGTTGATACTGGACATCACTTTTTATATAAAATGTTTAAAATTGCAACCGAAGAACGCGACAATGCAAGGTGCTACATTGTGTTTCAGGGACGGCGGAGCTGGGGGCGGCTGTAGCCCCCCACTTCTTTCCAAATGTAATGTTGAAACAACTACGCTTTAAAACACTTGTTGTGAAATTTCCCTGAGAAGCGTACAAAATGCTGTATTTTTATCTCAAGTCCGCCCCCCTCGTAATTCCGCTTCGCCGTCCCTGTGTTTAAGACTGTACTATACACCATTACACGAACACATATCTATACACGAGTAGGTTTAACATATTAAATGGACTGATGTATAGTTGATATTAGCATGTGCCACGCAGGTGAATACTGTTTTTTTTGCGCAATCTGATTGGTTCCCCAGTCTCGGAATATTCTGCACTATGCACCTCCGAACAACACACGATGGCGTCCTGTTTTGTTTAATTTACCGAAGAACTTTTTTTAAACGAACGAAGCCGCCGTGCTATACAACACCAAGAAAGCAACTAAATATGGCAATGAACTATTCCAAGATATGTATTTCTTTTACTTTTTAGCAATAAATGCACCCAGGATGTGTTTGGAATGTTTTGTTTACAAACGTTGAGCGGGCGACAAGCCGATTCGCGGCTCGGTAAATATCCACCACTATTCACCTTCACTTCGGCGAATAATTGTTCTTCAGAAGCATTTCATACGTTTGAGACAGTACATAGCCGGTTCCCATGAAGCATAAGTTTGAGTCTCAACAATGACTTATGTTCTTATAAACTTTACCTGTTTTACCTGATATAACAGTTTGAAGCTCAAGAATGACGTATTTTGTTACATACTATACCTGTTTTACCTGAAACACCGGTGTGAGGCTCAAGGATGACTTATCTTGTCGCATCCGCATACTGTACCTGTTTCACCTGAAGCACCAGTTTGAGACTCAAGAATGATGTATCTTGTCACATATTGTATCTGTTTTACCTGAAGCACCAGTTTGAGAATCAAGAATGTCGTATCTTGTCACGTACTGTACCTGTTTTACCCGAAACACCAGTTTGAGGCTCAAGAATGACGTATCTTCTTGCATACTGTATCTGTTACCTGAAGCATTGGTTTGAGGCTCAAGAATAACGTATCTGGTCATAGACTGTACCTGTTTTACCTGAAGCATCAGTTTCAGGCTCAAGAATGGCGTATCTTGTGACATACTGTACCTGTTTTACCTGACGCAACATTTTGAGGCTTAAGAACGACAAACTTGACAAACATCACGACAAAACAGACTGGACAAAAATGCTGTCCGTAAACCTTTCTGGTTTCCTGGAACACAGCGTGCTGTAAACGTTGGCTGGAAAAGTTTGCAGACAGCAGTATTTTTACACCTTTATATGTAAGTCTAGCTTAATTACACACACACACACACACACACACACACACACACACACACACATATATATATATATATATATATATATACATATATACATATATACATATATATATATATATATACACATAAATCAAAGGCAAATTTTTGTTTGCTGTCACTACTCTGAGTTTCACGCGCTTAGGCGATCATCAGGCAACTGACAGATCATTTATTTATTCATACTCTTAAACATTACAGTCTTAAACATTACTGAAATGTTTAAGAGTATGAATAAATAAATGATCTGTCAGTTGCCTGATGATTGCCTAAGCGCGTGAAACTCAGAGTAGTGACAACAAACAAAAATTTGCCTTTGATTTGCGTTTTCGCTCTGCCTATTATGGTATTGAGCGCTCTATATATCCATGCCATACCTGTGACACCTTTGTCACATTTACTCGGGTTATATATATATATATATATATATATATATATATATATTATATGGCTGAGCTTGCTAGCCGGTCTGTACGCAAAAAGACGCACGCCAATTGGTTGCCTAGCCGTGCAATAAGTTTTTCGTACGGACCGGCTAGTTTTGGCGGGAAAATTTCCCAGTAGATTTGAAGACAAACAAACCAAATTTAGGTACGTTTTACTAAAGACTTATCATAAATAACTACGAAAAAAGAAGTTAAATCTTCTCAAAGAAAATTTAAAGCTGAAAACTAGATGAATAGGTGCAAAACAAAAACACGAATTAATTGGGAAAAACAAGCAAGTAGACTAAGCTACTTACTCGTGAACACAAAACTTCGTTAAAAGCGATGAAGAAAGGAATCAAAAGCCATATAATAAATTCCTTATTAACCTCGTTTGTTCGGTCTGTACGGGAAAGTATTTGCTTGAGGTTTTTTCCACACAGACTTCAGGCAAATACTTTCCCGTACAGACCTCACACTCGATTAATAAGTAATCAATATATATATATATATATATATATATATATATATATATAAGGGAAACATTTTGGGCATTTAAGCTTGATTCATTTATTCTGCAAGGTCTAAACCTTAGGAATTTTATGTAATGGAAATTGATTATTTTTGTTGTTTTATGTACATTATAATTAGTTTTAGTTTATAAAAGAGCCAAGCTGTCAAACCTGAAAGAGGACACCTTGAAAAAGGGGTATAAACCTGAAACGCTTGTGTTAAAATTTTTTCAAACAAAGAACTTTTCATGATATATATATATATATATATGTAAATAAACATTGAAATCTTCTTTTATATATGATTAAGGAAGTTTTTAAGAACCAGAATCTTACAATTCAAGACCTAACTGGTACCAGTTGAGAAGGGCCCCAAGATAGAAACCAAACTTGTGACACTGCTAAGATTCTGACACTCAAAAACTTTCCATATATATATATATATATATATATATATATATATATATAAGTTATATATAAGTTATATATATATACACACACATACATATAGATAGATAGACAGACAGTATGTATATGTATATATATATATTATATATATATATATATATACATGTATATGAACATAAATTTTTTCATGTATCTCTGAGGATGATCCTAAAATATATGTACATGCATATATGATTTTAAGTTTATCAAGGAGCCAGCATTCATCAAAATTCCAACTCGAAAATACAAACAAGAAACAGTTCATATTTTTGTTTGACATTTTTGGGGTGAACCCCTTCTACAGAATAACATAACATGAAGTATATGTCAATGCAGTGCATATTTGAAAAGTCAAATAAAAAGTCTAACTGTTCCTTGTGTCTGTATACACATATATACAGACACTCCATTTCAAGTTAATTAGTGTAAATGGCAAATATTTGTTCTATTAGGGACAGTTTTGGGAATTAAAATAAAGAATTAACTCATTGACAAGCAGGGCTCATTCTGTAGACCAGTAAAATTGTCTGGCTTAGCCAGAGTAAAATTATAGGGTGTGCCCTTGCTCCTTATGGGTTAAGACAGCTAAAAAGATAAACAGCAGTTAAGATAAACCACACATGGTTTATCCAAGATGAAATGTAGATGTGAGATGCCAGTTATCTCAAAGTCAATGGCTCCAGTGTACAACAGTTTGACCTACAAAAACAAAGCCAAAATATGAATAAGCTCAAACAAGTATGCTGAAGTGAAGCAGACCCCACCTGGAATGGCCAGCAATCACATGCCTCCACCTCACCACAACTATCTAGTAGCCAAGAAATGCACTTTTTCATGTGTGAAAAAATTTATCACTTAGCAAAGCATTATGACATTTCAGTAACATTACATTCTCAAACAAGAGTTAATACCCTTCATTATTACATGGCTGTGGCAGTAAGCAGTCCAAAAACAGAAATTCTGCATTTTGATTGGTTCATAAGTGGTTGGATATTTCCCATATTGTTGTCTTAGAGGTGGGAAATTTAAAAACTCCATGCTTAATTAAAATTTTTGTCAAAACATGAAGTGAAAGTTTATTACCAACAATCAGAAAGCGAAAAATAACCATAGAGAGTTAAGTTTGTGAAGAAATTCTATGTGAAACGACAACTAAACTGCAAGTATATGTTTGACATTCAGTACCTTTGCACTTATCACTTATATGTTTCAGTAAAACCAAATAACCTCACTTGTTCAGTCTGTACTAGAGAAATGTCAGACCTCTGTTTTTGCATGAACCTTAATTTGGTTCAATATTTCAGTAGTACAAACAGAGCAGTAATCATGACCCAAAATTATAACACTTTCCTTGCAGGAAACCTTTTCTTGACAAGTAAAATTGTCTGACAGCCAGAGTAAAATAACAGAACACTGATCCTAATGGGAAAGAGTTTATCAATATTCAAGTTTCAGGTGTTCAAACCCATAGCAAAATTTAACCAGTATGTACTTTTTTTAACCAAAACAGGGTATCCATGACCTTAATAATTTTCACAAAACCTAATAAAACTAAGTTAAGCAAATCCCCTCTTCCCCCAAATATGATTTTCAAACCCAATCTAAATATTCACAACTAATTTACTGATTCAGATGCTTTTATCTGATCACCATGCATCATTAGATGGTAACATCTGCGAATATTTTGCCAACTGTGTAAAACTGCACATAAACAGCAATTAAAAAACCAAAACTAGATGAAAAATACAGCAGTCAAATAACCAAATAACTTATAATCAGTGATACATAGACCACACACCGACCACAGCTTGTGACCTACCCATGCATGACTCAGCTACCAATTGCAATAAATCAATTTCATCTATTACATATTTATATGTGTATATGTATTTAAATGTGAGTATATTTATATGTATGTATATTGTATATATATATACAATATGTTAATTACATATATACATCTGTCTTAACATATATACATCTATCTACTAATCTATCTACCTATCTACCTGTGTATAGATGACTGTATGTATAGACAGATGTATCCATGTAATTAACACATAGTTATATATAAACATAAACATACATATATATATTACATATAATATATAAAGTCAATGATATAAAAACATGAGAACATACGTCTCTGATTCAGGACCTTTTCGTAAAACATATATACATATACACACACATACACACATATATATATATCTGGGTGTATATATATTTATATTTAAAAAACTACATGTCAGTTACATACAAATAGTATATACTGTAGATATAGGTATTTAATTTAATAACTGGAGATTATACCTCTACAATGACTCAAGAACTAAAAGCACAGATTATGTGAGCTATGATACTTATATATAACATCAAGAAGGCTGGTCTTATATGTAACGTCCCTCCCTTGGTCTTATATATAACAGCTCATGTAATCTGTGGATTTATAGTTGTTTGATTTATATACATGGTAGCACCTAAAACAAAGACACAGTTCAGACCTTGTATGTCTGGCAAGGAAACACAGAGTGTATAAATCAATTTTACTATTGTGAAAAAATGTAAGTGACCTAAAGTGATGCCATATTTTGATGAATTAACTGAATTACACTTGAAAACATGTGAGGTTTTACATAGGGTTTATTTCTGGATAGTAACTTTTAAGGATAAAGGAACCGAACGTGTAAACTGAATGTAAAACTGAATAAAACAGGACACCTACATTTTGCACATGTATCTTTATTGGGGGACTATGCTTAACATCATCCGTGTAAAATTGTTCAAACTGAGACTGCAAGGCCAATGTGAAGAAATAAGGATTTCCACCAGTAGTTTAGCATCAGTTACATTAAATACTTCAGAAGAATACTTACTGAAAGTCTCCATCAAAGTCCCTTTTTTCTTCGTCTCATCGTCTGTGGTACTTTGTCAATCTTTCACGTGTGTAGTTCAAATCAACACATGAATTCGCTTACAAGATTCCCGTTCTCCTAGAATAATGATCATTGGTAGCTCAAAATTTCCTCGAGTTTTTCATTCATCGACTCATGCAGTAACAACTGCGATTTTCAACGGATTTGTACCAGTACTAAATGAACTATTCTTCAACAGTTGCACGTATGCACTTGCTAAACCAATATGGCTGCCGCTTCACTGCGCATGATTGTGATAATCAACCACTGACCTCTATGGTCAGTGTAATCAACGGACCATTTTATTTTTGAGGGATGGGGCGTAGGGGGAAGGGGAAAACACAAAATTCCTGCATAAGAAAAGTAGTGAAAAATAAAAACCATAGTAAATGATATCAAAACAAAGAAAAAGGGTTTAGAGGTAGCAATCTGCCAAAGAAACGAGAGAACAAGATAGCGACATTTCGAGGGACACGCCGAATATAAAAATTTCTTGCAAACAAATGGTTTAAATTTTTGTTTACGCGAGTGCTCTCAAGCTATTCTACTCAGAAAAACTTTCTGAGTCCCTGACGGGAATCGAACCCGTAACCTTCTGATCGCCGGTGAGATGCTCTAACCATTGAGCTACATGGAATCAGACGGTGAGCGAAGGTTACATTTATGTACTGATTCATCCTGATGGTAGACATACGTACTGCCAGTCTGCAAGTCTCGATATGTCACCTATTCAGTGCTAATTAATGATGTAGTTAAAGATTCCAAGCTTCCAAGCTACCACATTAAGCTACCACGAGCTACCACAGTTAACAAGCTACCACATTTAACTACATTATTAATTAGCCCTAAATAGGCGACATATCGAGACTTGCAGACTGGCAGTACATATGTCTACCATCTATACGAACCAGTACACAAATTTAACCTTCGCTCACCATCTGAGTCTTTGTAGCTCAATGGTTAGAGAATCTCACCGGCGATCAGAAGGTCACGGGTTCGATTCCCGTCAGGGACTCAGAAAGTTTTTCTGAGTAGAATAGCTTGAGAGCACTTGCATAAACATATATACACCAAGCTACCACATTTAATTACATCATTAACTGGTTTAAAACAAAGTTTTGCCGAAAGTTAATGAGAAAATAAAATCCTGCTCCTACTTTTAAGTGAATACTTCTTAACCCCCTTGTTCCATCATCAACGAGAAAAACGGCATAAGAAAAGGAAAAACTATGTATGTACCAACAATATTTACCAAAAAAAGACTCCCATATATCTCCCAATTCTGTTAAAGAAGAGTAGGTCAGTGCTTGTTGCTATTAGTACAAGCACACATAAATTTTAACGCTGACGACATTCTTTTGGGGACCCTTTTCGCAACTCAAATGTAGTGGGGGACCAAGGAATCCTGTTATATGTAGATCAGTTTCCATTTGGATTTTTCTGTCGAGCCACGGAATGAAAGCTTTCAGACAATAACCACGCTCATTTTCAAGTTGGTATTTATAAATGACATTGCGACTTACCTCAAGTTTTTCATTTGGAAAACTAATCCATGTTAATCACGTTTGACCCATCGAGAAGGATTGCTGTTTTATTTCCAATCATGTTTGAGTAGTATTTGTTCATGTCAGAAGGACATCGGAAACTCTGGTGCTGGTTTGTCGACTGCAGCACGTGTTTGTCTTATCCTGATACAAACACGTATCAAAGGATTTTTTGTGTTTGCGCCGAACCCATTTGCGTCCATGGAATATGCATGAAGCTTAACAGCTTTGCATTTAACTTTAATGCTAAATCCGTCGGCAAGAGCTTTTGTTTTGAAACGTATTTGATCAAAACCTTCGTTTGACAGCAAACGTTCGACAATCTTTGTTTTTGTCAACACAACCTTAATAGAATAATGCTTTGAAAAGCTGTCGACTTAAGTATCGTGATCATAGATATAATTAACGTGTCCATGCATTCAGAACCGCATTTGGAACAAACAAGAATGCGGAAACAGAGAGATGTGTGAATGCGATAAAAACGATGTTTAATTGAAGCTCAGCGTAATGTGCCCTAAACGTTCACTTGGATGGCAAGTAAAGATTACTTTAATTTGGTCTCGCTACTTATAAACATAATATTGGCGTTCCTTGGTGAAAGCAAACGGTGAAGAGTATCGATATTTAGACATGGGGAGAGCGAGGGATGAACTACAAAAGCAATAGTTTCAACCTCAAAACCGATGACAGTGAGTATCGTCAGTTTTCAGTTCATCTTTTTCAAGACGTATGATGTATGGACAGGTCAGGAAATGTAGAGGTCATTCTATTTAGACTGATGTTCGTTAATTACTACAATTCCCTGGTGAGGACAAAGGGTATTAATAAGAGAACTAAACTGATATGATTTGAACAGAATTGGAATCGATGATTTCAATTCAAAACTCGTTACAACATGACAATAGTCTGTGTCGTCTTCATGATTAAGAAATAATGTTCAAAGTGAAAGCAGCTGTGACCTGATCGTAAGCAAAGCAACGCATACTCGACATTCTTCTCCATCTTCAAAGTTTCCGAACATTTAAAAAACTGAAACTGAATATACCACTGACATTCTGCTTTTTCATGTTCATGCACCATGGCCATTCTTTGACAGTTTTACTCTTCCGAAACTTCCAAACAAACTTCAGACAAACCTTCTGTTTGCAATTAGTAAGTAAATAGTTTTCTCGTATTTCTCATATGAACTAATTAACCCCAAGGCAAACCTAAGCCAGTGACTTTTTTGAAAATATTAAATGATCAAGAGTACCTCCGAAAACAAGTAGAGACATATGTGGTAATACAAATCCTGATATCCCTTTTACCATTTTGGTTTGTTCTGTTCCGCCAGGATTTCCTATTGCAAAATTCTTTATCTTACATGGCCTTTTCGCAATACTTCGGGTTACATAAAAGGAATGTTAATGTGAGGTGTTGCCATGTTTTTGTAAGCATATATGTATACATGAAATAAAAATGGAGTGCTGCGTAGGCAGTGTGGAAATCGAAGTGAAGTAATCAGAAAGGTTTGAGTACTGCCGAAATGTGAGAGTAGTTATCTAACGTTTCGAGCGAAGGCCCTTCGTTCGGCCTTCGGCAGTACTCAAACCTTTCTGATTACTTCACTTCATATATATATGTATGCATCCATGCATGTATGTAAACCAAACAACTCGACGCCCACTTCATTATCTTGTTTTGACATCGCATAATTGCTTTCAGCAAAATATTTCGCAACTTTCGACTTTTTGAAAAGCGACATCAGACTTTTTCAGCTAATGTTATTTTCCTCCCGGTTTTGGCTGCGTCAGGTTATGCGTTTACCATTAAATTTCATGTGCTCAATGTGGAGACGCTGTTATTTGTAACGGACTTTCAAATCCGCGGAATGGCCAAACAAGAGCGAACAGGGGCCAAAATCTTCGGGAAAATATGCTAAATGTAGGACGTAATATGAAAATAACCAGGACATTAAGATGTTTAGCTTCCATAACTCCTATTAAATATCATAACGCTGTAATAATATAGCGCTTATTTTTCATTCATGGTGAGTTTTCCATGTATAAATAGGAGAAAGACATACAAAACTTACAGTATCATTACATCTTCGGGGAAGTGAAATGGAGGGACAAAAATTTTTTCTACATGGCCCCTCTTCGCGCGCCACTGGCTGCCAGTTCGATGACCGTTTCTGCAATAAAATGGCCACACAAATTAAGCACCGCGATTGAGATTCCAAGTTATTGATAATTTGAAATAAGATATTTTAACAAAGAAGTCAACCGACAGCGTGTATGAATCAGCCCCACAAAGGTCAAATGGCGTGGTTCCAAAAAGTCTACTTTTAATGTTCTCTAACCTAGACTAAATGATCATCTGAAAGATGCAAAATGTTGAAGGGCTCACAAATTTCTAAAATAAACAGCCATAATTTTTCCAACTCGGCTGCGTATGTTCAGACGTATGCATAAAAATAGATTTGCAGTATTAAGTTACAAATAGAATTATCTAGTATTTCTTGTCAACCAAGATGCATTGCGACCCGAAAGCTTTCGAAAGCGTTTGCATCCTTCTACGAGTTTGCACCAAAAACAGTCGATAATATGGTTCAACGAATAAACAATGGAGTAACAGAAATTGAGTTGTTCAATAATATGACAAAAATTTGGCCTTTTGACCAGTGCAGACGACAAGATGACGACATTGATGTACACAACTGATCGTAAATGAAAATGATTAAGTAGCCGCCATTTTTTTTTCCAATTTGTGTAATTTGCATTATTTTGTACAAGAAAAAGAATGTTTAGTTGCAGAATCTGAATGGAGTTTATTAGTTTTAGAAGGGTTGAATGGAAAGTTGAAAGGACACTGAACTAAAATACTCAAGTAAAACATGCGGCTTCATCTCGAAACAACTGACATTCTTCTCTTGTGACCTTCACCTCGCACCGACACACGTTCCTCCATTACTCGAAACAGGCACGAACAGTCAATCGATATGCTATCAGACTAGAATCTTAATCTAATTGCCCAGCTCGTTTTCATCAGAGGGTCGGTTCACACTGAAAGTGGGCCGATGTCTTCGAGTTTGTTCCTCGCAGTCCAAACGCAGCACTGTTAGAGACAAGCGCAAGCTGGGTGTCAGGAAGATCTACCTGTGGCTGCAAGAGATTTTTGGTTCTTTGGTTTTTATCAATTGCTTTGGTAGAGCACTACGAAGTTATGTATGATATACGACAAGGTTGTTTGGTCCGATTTCCAAACACCGAGAAGTGAGTTGAAATACGGGGGGGATAGTCGAGTTCTTTTAACCATCTTCGACGTGTTTGGAAATCAGATCAGACACTACTTTCAAAGGTATTTCTTACTCGTCATGCTTGCTCAGTTGTAATGTCGCAATGTTTACTTACTCCATATCAGGGCGGATCCGCGCCTGTGTAAATGTCATCTTCCTTGGCTGATTATTTGGTTAATCTTCTCCTCGATTTACTCACAAAAAATGCGGAGTCATTTCATGAGATGTATTATACACTTGAAAGGGCGTTTTTATCCGAAATCCAAGCACTTTGAAAGTTTTCCGAAAAAAAAAGAGGCTTACGCAGCTTGCAATTGTCGCAGAAACGTGCAAGACGAGTTAGTCAAATACAAGCTGCACTCAAGCCTCTGGATCTTGTCTTGATAAAACAACTTACAATCCGACTTAGTGCAATGACATTTATATTG